>JAOTQH010000018.1:3562794-3577690 GCA_025631255.1 Cornus kousa
CACAACCGGACCCATGTCATCGCCTACGGAGCCTTCCTTTGGGCCGCCGCCACTTTCCTCGTCGGCTTCTCCTCCACCTTCTTCCAGGTTCAACCCCTTTTTTTCTCATTTTACTTTTGACATAGTTAATTCAATTGTTGAGACTCATGTGTGTTCTTTATTAATTTTGGGTGGTTTTGGATTGAATTGGAAAAAATGGAGCCAACCTAAGCACAACAAAAAAAAAAAAAGGGTTTAAGATATTAAAATAATGATTTGTTTTTTTCAAGTGTTGGAATAAGGTTCAATTTAAGTGGTGGGGAGGTGACCTACAAATACATAAATATCAACTTTCAAGTTAAGAAATTTTATCAAAATGTTGCAAAAAGTTTGCACAATTCTAGTTATTGTTTTGCCAAGGCTCATTGTGTTTCAATGGGAAGTGTGAAAAACATTTTTGATGTGGAGAGACGATTTCTTAGTTGAAGCTAATTAGAAACTTAATGTCATTAGCCATAAATACATGGGGATTTAAGTTAAAGAGCATAACCTGCTGAAATGGTTTTGTAAGACAAATCAAACTTCTAGTGGGTGTCAGCTTGTCCTACTGAGTTAGGGGCTAATTGTACTCACACTTGAGAATGGAAGGTAATCAGAGAAATGGCAATGCCTCAAATCAATGGGCATAAGGAGGTTGGTTTAGTACTTTGTCTGACAGGCATTTTGCAACCATGGTTATCTATTAAGTCATTAGATCTTTTTTTTTTTTGGAAAAAATATGTATAATTGAGATGAATTTTAAATCTAAGACCAAAAAGAAAAAAACTTCGTTTAATGGATGAAATTGTGTACTCATGATGTATTTGGACAATTGGCATCATCAAAATAAGTGAAGTGAAAGCAAAACATGAAGTAATATTGTATATTTATAATCCTGCAATTTCTCACTTTTTGTAATGCTAGTAATTTAGTAAACACAAATAGACTCCTAAGCAAGTTAGACTTATTTGATATGTCCTATGCAATGTAATAGAATGATTTCAATTTCTTGCAGTATCTAAATCAGGCACGGACCTACCTGTTATCCAGTGAGGGCAATTGTCCCCACTGATTTTTTTTTTTTTTTTTTTTGGTATTTTATACCTCTAGTTTCCTTTCTTTATTTATTAAATACCTATAAAAATTTTAATTTTCCCCCACTGAAATTACAGAATAATCCCATTATTTTCCTCACAACATAGGCCACCCCTCCATACATAATTTTCTGGGTCTTTTCCTGATCTAAATGCTTGTATCAAACCGAACAAGAAGAAATTAACCATGCATGAAACGAGCACAGGATTCAAAGTTCCAGATAGTCGTTTGGCTCTAGGGAAAGGAATTTAGAACTTGCTGTGACCAAGATTTTACATAATGGTAATGGCTGCTGTAATGATTTAGTTGTGGTGCAACAGATGTGATGTGAAATGAGGGTTACATAATGGCAACGGTCACCAAAGCCATAAGCTTTTTCAACCTTGTTCAATTCCCACTAAAATGTATCTGTATGCATGTTTTAATCCCCGAAATCCTTAAATTTAGGCTTTTAATGAATCTTAACGTTTTTTCCCTGAATTTTAAAAATGATTTAATATGATTAATGGCATGTAAACTGAACTTTTAGCTGCCTGTGATAAGTGCTTACTAATTTTATGATCAAAAAATCACTTAAAAATTAAAGTATATTAAAGTTATTAGATAAAGCATAAAAAACATTGTGCTCAATGGCATAAACATTCAAGTCTCAATGTCACTTAAAAAAGATGTATCATATTGGAAACAACTCATCCCTTGAAGAAAATTGAAAAATGACAAATAAGTTTGATTGACTGATCCCAAACAAGACCCACTAACAATGTATGTAGATCTAATGTCAAACAATAATTTTGTTTTTAGAAAAAACCTAAATCAAATGAAAAGGTGAGTAATTAATTATTTTTTTTTAAAAAAAAATAAATTTACAGATCAAATGAACTTTGATCTTAGATATTGTATTTTAGAACTCTGATAGATTATATCTAGTTTCAGGAGTGGAAGAAATCTGGAATTTGGGGAAGAAATGGAAGAGAACAAAAGTTTTGGGTTTATGTCATTGTCGAAACTGGCTTCTATGTCTCCATAAGAGCCGTGAAACAAATACTCACCATTACAAACGGGAATGTAACCAAAATTTTATCCATCTAATGGCTGTTGCAACAGCTGTTATTTAAAACAATAGCTGTAACTGCAATTTTGAAATCCAAAAGTGTAAAAGAAAAGGAAAAACATGTCTCTACCCAAATTATGCATTAGAAATCTTGAGCAGTGTGGTAAAATACTAATTGTCCTTAGGACTACTAAGTTGTCATATTCACCCTTAAGTTCAATTTTGTTGATCAGGTGGCAATGTCAAGAGCCTTGAATGGAATTGGCCTTGCCATTGTTGCTCCTGCAATTCAGTCCCTTGTAGCTGACTCAACTGATGACCACCACCGTGGTATGGCTTTTGGATGGCTCCAGCTCACCAGCAACCTCGGATCCATCATTGGTGGATTTTTTTCTTTATTGATAGCTCCAACCACATTTATGGGCATTCCTGGTTGGAGAATTTCCTTTCATCTCGTTGGAATAATCAGTGTCATAGTTGGTATTTTAGTTCGGCTCTTTGCCAATGATCCGCACTTTCCAGATGGTGGAACTGAAGCTTGCAATCAAGACCCAAGTAAATCCTTTCGGTCAAAGGTGAAAGACCTGGTTCTGGAAGCCAAATCAGTTATTAAGATTTCATCCTTTCAGATTATCGTGGCACAAGGTGTCACTGGTTCATTCCCCTGGTCAGCTTTGGCGTTTGCACCCATGTGGTTAGAACTTACTGGCTTCTCTCATGAGAAAGCTGCATTTCTCATGGCCGTGTTTGTGATTGCTGCCTCACTTGGGGGACTTTTTGGGGGTAGGATGGGGGATATTCTATCGAAGCGGCTTCCAAATTCTGGCAGGATAATGCTATCACAGATAAGCTCATCATCAGCCATCCCTCTTGCAGCAATACTTCTGCTCGTTCTACCTAATGATACATCCACATCAGTCATGCATGGCTTAGTCTTGTTCGTAATGGGGTTTTGCATATCTTGGAATGCTCCAGCTACAAACAAGTACAGATCTCAACCCATCTTTTATCTGTTCCTGTCCTCTGCTTACTCATGTTTATGAGATCTGAATTATACATATTGTTACTAATCAAAGTCTTTTTGCTCATGCACACTTATTTGGGACATATATATATAAGAAGTCATGCACTAGCTCATCATGTTAAATGGTATTTCAGAGAACCAAAATGAGAAAATAAAACAGAAAATGGCATGATTAAATAGGATCCTAAAATAACCCTTGTAGTATATAGAGTGAAAAAGTAATAACTTATTTGGAAAACGGAATAATCAATCGAGTATTTTGATAATGGTGTAGACAGTCCAATTTTTGCAGAGATTGTGCCTGAGAAATCCCGAACAAGTATCTATGCTCTGGATCGATCTTTTGAGTCCACATTATCATCATTTGCTCCCCCAGTAGTTGGTATACTGGCCCAGCATGTTTTTGGATATAAACCTGTTCCTGAAGGATCTGAAGATATTTCAATGGACAGAGGGAATGCTTCTTCATTGGCCAAAGCACTCTACGTGGCAATAGGAATTCCAATGGCACTCTGTTGCGTATTCTACTCCTTCCTCTATTTCACCTACCCAAGAGACAGGGAGCGGGCTAGAATGGAGGCTTTAATAGAATCAGAGATACAATTGATAGAGTCAGATGATTTGCCTGTAAGAGGACAATATTCCCAAGTTCAGATTTCTGATGCAGAGGAGATATATGTTGACAACAGAAGCATCGTCGAATTGGATTACGAGGGAGAGGATGATCTTGATTTTGATGACGATGATGAGAACGTTTCTCTTTATCGCCAGTTGACTTTCTCCAATTTGGGTGAATAGTAATGCTGAATAGAAGCTCGCTTTATCTCGATAAGGTTGTCTTCAATAACTGATACAAATCACACAGGAAAATTCTTTTTTATATCTTTTTTAATGAGAGAGTCAAATATGGTTCAAGAGAACCAAATTATTTGAAGATGTACTTGAACCAGATTTTCATCCTTTACCGCCCAGGCACAGGAAAGAAATGTAATATACAAGATTGAAGGGGCATTAAATCAAAGAGCAACTTTTGGTTATTTTGTACCAATCTTTTTGTGGTAAATGTGTCATATAGGCCCATTCTCCCTTTTTTTCTGCATGGTGGAAAGATTGTCTAAATTCTGACTTTCTCCGTCCATTGACCATCACAGATTTGGGGGTTGAGACAAATTTATGGCGTTCATAAACCTAAAAATTACTTTGAGAATGAGAACATCCATAGAAAGAAAGAGGCGAGCAAACAAATCCAAATCTAGCAAAGCTACTTTGGATGTTGTTCTGGTTTCTGATATTGGTGCCAATAATGACTGGTGTGTACCCAGATGAGGTGAGGTATTCAGTTATATTTGATTAAGCCTTGTGAGCCATGTCAACTGATTAATGATTATCATGAACACGTAAGTTATTTGGGTGATGTTGCAGGTTGAAGGTACTCTTGGGTGACTTCGCAGTCCTTCACGTGATCCTTCTTGGAAATCAAAGTAATGAAAACTATGAAATCAGTTTTTTGGTTGTTGTAAAAAAGGTTTCATGGCATGACGAAGAATAGTTTCGTCTGTATGCTAGCTGGTTTCAAAAAGGCACCTTCATTTGCAGTGTTTCCCTGTTTTGGGCAATCTTGAGGCTCCCACGGATCTAGAGTCATATGGGCTTGCTTCTTCGTGTTCCGGTAACTCTTTTTCTCCGATTTTGTATCGTATTGTGTCTATTGTTTCATTATATATGCTCTCTTTTCTGAACCTGTACTTTATTTTGACTCTTTGAATGTATTGAACTTCTTTTTCTGTTTCAACTCCTCATCTAGTGACTGGTCAAAGAGAAAACAGTGCGGCCATAAGAACTTTGAGCTGAATAGTGTGGCCATTAGAACTTTGAGCTGACCTGATAATAATTGTTACACTAACTGATTGTCTTGATAATTTTTTTTTATTAGAACTATTATGGGGCTACCCATGGTCTCCATTTTTTTCCCTGAAAGTTTAAGCCACCCACATATTACCTATTTCGGGACTCGAACTCTAAACCTCTCATTTGAAGGAGAAATCATACCATCGGGTGAAGCAAACACCCACATATATTACAGTGGTATTGTCTCCAGCATTATGTTTGCACAATTGTACTAGCCTAATAGTTTGAATAGCAGGGTGAAGAATGGCAGAAAACCAAATTTTATCTAGGCTTCCTTACATGTAGAACTCATGAATTCACATGCTCTACAAAGATCTTCAAATTCTCGTTAAGAGATGTAGTAACTATCGGAGATTTGCCCATATATGCTACAATGAAAGAAAAAAAAAAAAAAAAAATCCCCCATCATTCAGAATAAAGCCAAGACAGATCTGGTGGAAGTGGGATACATACAACTATACTAGTAGTGGACCTTTTATGAGTAATAAGTAATTGTTGTATAATAATAATAATAATAATAAAGAGATTTGAATCGGTAATCAATGAGATATTACACATTGCAGCAGTCACATGATGGGGTATTACAGAACCAATAAATGCTACTAAAACAGAGAACAGAATCCAATAAATATTACAACTAAGATAAAGCATAAAGCAAACTCATATATAAATTAAGATAAACCAACAAAAACCTGTATACCATTTAGGGCATTCGAAAAAAAGAGGATATACAACGTATATAAATTAAAATAAGCCAACAAAAAGAACCTCTATATCATATAGGGGTCTTTTTGCTGGTTTGTTCAACTACCCTAAACATAGTTCAACATTCTAATGTTGCTTTTAGGGTTGTCAGTAATTTAATGAAACAACTGGATTAATTACTTTCTCCACTCTTCCGGTCACCTCACCGCTTGCACACTTGCACACATTTTGTGAATTACTACATGGCTCACTCTCACTCTTGGACTTGTTGGCCACAAATGACTCCCTTACCTATTTATAGACATTCCTACCATGAAAACTTTCCCCCGTTGGAGCCTACAAAATTCTCTAATATTTTACAATTTTCTACTCTCTATAAATATCTGCAATCTCTCCACCATTATAGAATCTTCCAACTTTCTCTGCTATTCACAATCTTCACATAATTCTGGAAGTCTCTAAAACTCCACTCTTCTCATGTCATACGATACCGTGCAAACTCTTTCCTTATTGCACGTATGTCGCCCGCATGACATAGCTTCCCTCAGGCAGCGCGTGCTACTTGGCTCAAAACCAAGGTGCTCGTAAGGAGTTGTACTCCACGAGTCGAAGAGTAAACAAACTGTCATCTGCATAATTTAAAAACTGGACACAATTTAAAAAGTGGACACTGAAAAACGCATCATCCATTGATTCATCCAAATAAACTTTATTTTTCTCTTCACGTAAGTATTATTTCACTATATATATATATATATATACACCAGAGTCTAAACCCATGTATTTAGAAAAGCTAAATGTTCATTTGGTTATGATTATTAAAGCAACATATAAACTATTGTATTGTAAGTTTGTAACAAATTTTTTTTTTTTTTTTTTTTTTCACTCTCAAATCTGGAACATGTTTGGTAGCCATGTTTGTTTTCATGTGAAAAGTTGCTCCATAAAATCAAGTGTGTGTATATATATATATATACTCTTAGTTGGTTACTCACACACACTGACATGTGTGTGCCTCAATCGAGACCCCTAACCTCCCTTTGGGAAGTAAGGATTTGGTATTGCTAGATGTTACACGGCTAAATAACACTTAGACCACTAGTGAGTTTAATTATATTTACAAATGTTGCAAAAGAATGTGCTTGAAATACAAAGAAATAAAATTAATGTACCATTATTAAAAGTGAAGAATTAAATTTAGCAAGACGCACTTAAGGTTGACAAAACACCCTCCCCTATTTTAAACAGTTACGTGGATGGTTAAATGAGTTGGAGATAGGAATGATGGTATTTTATCCATTTAAAAGTGTAAGGTAAAAGATTTGAGTCTTCACAAACCCTGTAGACAACTAGAGAGTTCCTGTTTGACTTTCTCATTAGGAGAAATGTATAACCTTTCAAAAAAAAAAAATTGTAGTGGACGATAGAGTTGGATCAACTAGACAACATCATCACAAAGTTGAAAAAGATTGAATGGTGATCAAATTTAAAACTTAAATGCAAATGAATATTACATAAATGTTCTCCTTCAAATAAATCATTTCTACACCTCTAAATAACTAGAAAATATTTTAATCAAAAAATTAATTTTTATTTCTTTTTGTTTGAACCGAGTTCTATTGTGCTCTCAAATCCTTCCCTGACGTTCTACAACGTGACAAGCCGACCAAAGTTTGCAGAGGTCCATTTGAATTTTGAGGACATCACCTATACCTATGGCCACAAACAGAGCAGGTCCAATACTAGACTGCATGTTGGTGGTGTGCCTCAATCATCATGATCCTATGTAGCTTTGGCCCAGGCACAACAATCAAATCAATATATATATCAATAAATTTTTATTTTTTATTTTATTTTATTTTATTTTTGGGAATACGGTCCGAAAATATTTTCATGGAAAAAAAGTTCTATCACATAGCGGTGACAAATTACGACATGACACGAGTTAAAAGGGTTTAGGTTTGGCATAAGTGCGTTTGGGTTATAAACGAGTCGATACTATTAACCCGTTTACTTAATCCTGACGGATTAGGGTTGAAGGGTTCAACTCTTGTAACCTGTTTATGACCCATTTAATAAAATATGTTATAATCGTAAATATGACCTATGTAATATGTTACCTGCTTAAACCTCAATTACTATAGATAGTTAAGAGCATCTCCAGCAGTGTATAATTTTTTATGTAAATCTAATGTGTCACGATGAATTTACACAAAAAAATTAATTATTTAATTTTAGCTCCAACGTTTATTTTATACATTTTGTGTAAAAATAAATCTCCTAATAAAAATCAACCATGTATCATGTCAGGACTCCACATAACTTTTACAAACATACTTAATGTCAGGACCCCACATAACTTTTACAAACATACTTAATATATAGTTGACTCTTTAATGAAACAAGAAAAAGGGATGAGAAAGGAATTATGTTAATTTGGCAGTGTAAAAAGGTTGTATCCCTTTTTCTCGTTTAATGAAACGAGAAAAAGGGATGAGAAAGGAATTATGTTAATTTGGCAGTGTAAAAAGGTTGTATAAAATACAACTCTTTTACACATTGACGATGTGCCAATGTACCTTAACAGACTACTGGAGATGAAAAAAATTTACACTGTCTTAATAGAAAGTGCGGATAAATTTTTTTGCTCCATAGAGAGCAACAGATCACTACTCTGTGTGTGTATGTGTATATATATAGTGCATCAGATGAATGAAAAGGTGGGTTGGAAAGTGGAAAATTGAAATGGTATTGTGATGGGAAAAAAATAGTCACTATTGCTCTCTCACTAAAAACTGTCCAGGGGTAAATTGCTGAGTTGGCATTTTTGGTAAAAGTGTATTTACCATGTTATTTGTACATCATTTCTATGTACTGTATTATTGAATTAATTTATTTATATGAATTTGACTTAGTGGCTCCCATGTATAGAAAAGATTGAAATTTCAGTTTTCCCCCCAAAAGTCTATATATTTGTTTTCTCAACATCAAACTAGAAAGTCACTTTCAAAATTAAATATTTATCAGATCCAAACTTGACCAACTTCATAGCTATTCTTTCAGACAAGCCAAAGTAGAGCAAGATTTTGGCAAAATACATAAATAATCGGCAAAGAAGCAGAGTAAGGAAGATTTTTCGGCAAACTTGCATGTTTAGATTAATTTTAATCTATTTTTATTACTTGCAAAACTAATTCTACCTACTGATATCTTGTTTTTAACTTGTCGTTAGAGCCTAATTTGTTAGGCTTTCTTATTGTGTGTGTATGTGAGGGTTCGGGAACCCGCATGGGCCGAATATCACCTGATGGGGGAGAATCGGGTCTGCCAGCTGTACCCACTTCCCAGGAGAAAGTCAGTAAGTGGGCCGAAGAAGGAAGCCCAATAAGGGGAGTTGCCGAAACAGAGAGCCCAGAAGTGATCATCACTTGAAAAGGCCCAATAGCACCTGTAATTTTCTATAAATAGAAGGAGAATAGAAATAAAAAGAGAGATCATTTTGATTGGAGTTGTAAGAGAATTTCTGTAAATACAGAGAGAGAATTCTTGCATCTACAATATGTGACGTGAGAAGAGACGTGGACACAAAAATAGTCATACAGTCATACCATACATCAACATATTTTAGTGTGATCATACAAAACTGTGACTATAATTACACAAGTACAATGACTAACTAGACAATTTAAGACGCCTTCTAAGTAATTTAGAGAGGAAAAATAAAAACCCTTCTAAGAACTGAATTACTCATGAAAGAGAGTAATCTAAATATTTAGGACTGATTTAAGAGGTATTAAAAAAAATTAGTAATACAATGGTAGTGATAAGCTAAGTCACATAATCCTTCTCAGTGGATGTCATTTTCATGCTCCAAGCGTGTTCTCGCTCTCATACTTCGCACGCAGTTTTGTTTCTATTCTCCATTTGTGTGACTTAAATTTTACTGTTTTTGAGCTCCTGATAAGAAACAATAGAAAAGAAAGCCAATAGTAAATAATTTACAAATCCGTATATAAGGAAATTTTGCCTTTCTAAGCATTGAGTTAAAAATTCTTTAAATGCTTCTATTTTTACTCTTTTATGTAAATTTAATTCAATCCCTAATAATAATTGTAATTATTTAAATCACATATTCAAAATCCAAGTTTTGATTCATTTTGACATTTCGTCGAGTCGTGGACTCTTAGAATTTCCTTCTGGTCGTTTTTCTCCAGAGAAAATAAAAAAATGGCATAAAATTTAGTTAGTGAATCATATCATTACATGTCCGAATTTAATTAGTTTATATAAGAGACTCAAAACAAGAAGTTGTAAAGGGAAAAACATTGTTTAAGAATTAAATTTTATTCAACAATTGTTTACTTTGGTTCCACTTTGTCATTTTACCTCGATGAAATTATTAGCATTTTAATTTAAACAAAATTTAACAAAACATAATTAGCAGGGAAAAAAGTAAAGAAGTGCTTTAATAATGTAT
Source organism: Cornus kousa (assembly GCA_025631255.1). Lineage (NCBI taxonomy): Eukaryota > Viridiplantae > Streptophyta > Magnoliopsida > Cornales > Cornaceae > Cornus > Cornus kousa. The sequence goes on from JAOTQH010000018.1 coordinate 3,573,073, forward strand.
ACAAGGAGGAGTTATAAAATTTGTGGTCTAGCATGTGACAACTAAAAATATTAATATTTGTGACAATATTATTGTTGTTGTCGTTACTGTTATCTTGGTATCACAATATTTTAAATATTTCAGTTTTTATTACTTCTCATGAATTGATTAAGTTCATGTATTAAGTTTATTAAATACGAGGAGACATTAGAATAATTTGTTTTCTCTCTCTCTCTTGAATTCATATAATAGATATATAAATACATGTAAATAAACAATGATGTATTATTTAAAATTCTACCAACAATGAACTTATATATTTATTTTATAAGATTTCAGCTTTCAAAAGTAAGCTAAAAATGTCTGAATTAAAATTTTATATGAGTTTTAAGGTGACACGACCTTATATTTATTTCTGAATTTATAATTATTGGGACAATAAATAACTGTTTTGAAAAATTTTGGGGAGGGGCCGATTAAAAATTTATATGAATTTTAGAGGTCACAAATATAACATAACAATTTTATTGGGGGTATAATAAGAATTTAAAAAAAATTTGGGGGGGCCATGGCCCATGCTGGCCCCTAGCTCTGCCCCTGGCTAAGACACTTGTGGGACATGATTAGAAGTGTTCTAAAATTTAATATATATATATATATATATATATATATATATATTCATTGGATACGGCTAAGATAGTTGAAACACGAAAAAGACACGGTTTGTACACTTTCAAAATACAATAGAGTGATTTTGTAACTACTTTTTCCACAAGTGCCTGGCTTGTGTTTAAGAACAAAATAAATAGAATGTATATGTATATATATGTGTGTATTCATGTAAATTAGAGGTGGCAAATGGGCGGGTTGGTTCGGGTTTGGGTCGGGTCAAAAATGGACGGGTTGAATATGGGTCATTACCCATATTCAACACATTCTGAATGGGTTGCAATGGGCGGGTTGAAAAATAGGTTGGGTCAACTCACACTGACCCGTGGACCCATTAATTTTAAATTATTTTTTTAAAATTTTAAATTTTTAAAATTTTTTATATTTATTTAAATTTTTAATATTTTAAAAAAAAAATTTTTTTTTTATTTTTTAAAATTTTTTTAAATTTTTAAATTTTTTGTTTTAAATTTTTATTTTTTATTTTTTAAAAATTTTTTAGAAGAAGTTTCTAGAGAGAGAATTTAGAGAAAGGGGATTGATAGGAGACAAATTTAGAGAGAGAGATATATAGAATACATGTATATTGTGTGTTTATTATGTGATGGGTGAAATATGGGTTGAATATAGTTAACCATATTCAACCCATCTTGACCCTTAAATTAAGTGGTTAAAAATTTTCTAACTCATCTTGATCCTAAAATTAAATATGATTTACCCATAACTATTAAAAGACGGACGAATATAATTCCTGACCCATTTTGTCACTCCTAATGTAAATGCACAAATTTATAAATAAACGAATGTAGGTACACCGAATATATATATATAGTTAGATCAATTGATGACACCAGGAGTCCATGTAACTGTGAGCATTTCCTTTTTTGCACTTCGTTTTGGACAATTGGACATCCAACTAGGCTAAGATAGATAAGAGTTGTGATGTTATGAAATTGAACACTTCTATAGGAAATGAAACAGTAAGTGTTAAAGTCAAGTTGTAGGCTTACTTACCGATTATATATATATATATACACACACAATTGTAAATTGATTAATCAAGTCTGTACCGTGACATTGGACACTTATCGGATACGATCTACATATGCGTTGAATATAATTAGTTAAAAATATCTTAAATAGTAAATATATTATGAAGGAATAAATTATTACTACCTACAGGTCAATTATTTTCAGGTAATGAATCTGTTTACAGAGTTCGAAGTAGTGAGAGACTAAGAGAAGTCCATGCCAAATTGGAGATTCGCAGGGAAGTTCAAGAATTAAAAAAATTAAAATAAATAAAAATTAAACTGAATATATGAAGATCTAGTGGGAATTGATTATGGAAACCATCCAAATTGTGAGGAGAGAGAAAGAGAGAAATTAAATTGATTAAGTATATATATATACAAGAGAGTGAAATTGTGAGAGAGACTATACAAATTTGTTGGAGAAGGCAGACATGAAAGAGTAAAAGTTCGAGTTTCAGAGGGAAGTCCACGGTAAGCTTCTGTTGATAGTACTCGAAGCGAAACGAAAGGAGGGGTACTGTGGGAAACTGAAGAATTACGAGGGTGTTTTAGTAAAAGCAGATGCAGTAGTTGGGGTAAAATGGGAAATAAAAAAATCTGGGGCCATGCTAATCTTCTCTGTTAAGTTCCAATTTTAACTGATGTCCCGGAAGGGACAATAATAATTTGTGAACAAAACATATACCACCCGCAATTAATTTGCTTCTTTAACGAATGTGGGACGACACCTTAGCTCTTTGTTATTCGTGCTTTACAAACCCTATTAGCCTACAGCTTAACTCTACATAAATACGAATAGCCTACGAACTAGTAAATCTACATAGCCTCGATGCTGTTAGAAGTATAATACGTAGTATATCTTTATTATCAATTAAATTGAAAATATAATACATTCATATTATTATTGCACGGTGTATTTTAATAATATAGAGTAACATGTTGAAGAAATAAATATGAAAGTGATCTATTGTGAAAAAATCTAAATAAGGCCCGTCGGTATAAAATTATCAATTGGTCTAAGTAATCACCATATTCTCTTTATGTAAAATTCTCTATGTTCTACAATTGTAAACCCATTAATCAAAATCAAGTACTCTATCCAACTATTATTGCTAACATTCTATAAATTATTGAATTCCGTGTGCAATATGCATATTATTTATTTATTTTTACAAAAAGTAAAGTGTCAAGTCAACATATTTTAATAAAATAGATAAATAATATGCATTTTAGATTATTTTATATGGTGTGAAACTTATTTTTTCATTGTTTATTTTATTATTATTTAATTAATTTAGAGGTGATGTGAGAAAAAATACAAAAACAATGATGACATTAAACAATTGTGTTCAAACGAATGGATATACTTTTTAATTTTCGCCAAATGTGGACAATCCAATAGATAACAAATGATAGCACACAATTTTGGTACTCCATTTCTCACCCACACCAAGTCTATTTCTCTCTACTTTATACAAATATCCTTTACTTTAGATTGCACCCACATGCTCAAAGTTGAGAGTTTTTTTTAGTTAACCCTAGGTGTCCGAGAAGGTACGAACCTTTAGGGCCCCTTAACAACCCGATTAATCTCTGAAGATTCGGAAGGGCGCCTCCACACCTGGTCTGAGTAAGTCACTACAAGGAAAGTGGAGATTAGCCACAAATAACACCCAATAGGACTCGAACTCCAGACTTTGGACTTGCTAAACTCATGAATTTTATGGAAAATAACATAAATTGAGATCCATAAAATTCAGGAAATCAAACATAAAAACAAATTAGTTTTTCCAATAATTGATTTGACAATGATCCTAAAATTAGTTACTATTTCTGCCTTACTGCACCAACGGACTATGAGCTCAAGAATTCTTCCTCTTGGAAGCAATTAGGTTGAATTCGGCCTCATGGTGTACATTACACCAAAAAAGTACTCTCTGCTTTTGTAGGGTGAGCATTTGATGTATCTGTTTGGCAATCTTTCTGTTTTAGGCTTTTATTTTCGTTTAAAATATATTACTAGATTTTTTAAAGTAACAATATGGATAAATGACATTAAAAAGGATAAGAAAACCCTCACTAAGACGCCTTGTTCAAAAATAAGAGTAGGAAAAAATTCAAAAACTTACATGTGATGGGAAGATATGAGGATACAAGATAGTCATATGGTCATACCATACAACTACATATTTTTAGTGTGATCACACAAATTCTGAGTATAATTACACATGATTAACAAGACCATTTAAAACGCCTTCTAAGTAATTCTGACTGATTTAACAATTCTTTTCAGTCGGTATCGCTCTTATGTTCTAAGTGCGTTCTCGCTCTCATGTTTCGCGCGCACTCTCGCTCATATTCTCACTTTGTGTGATCTAAATTTTACCTTTTTGGCACTCTTGTTTTTGCACCCACTTTATGTGATTTAGGACTAATAATAGTAGTAAATAATTTGTGATTTAGGACTGATAATAGTAGTAAATAATTTGCAAATCCGTATTTATTGAAACATGAGATATAACTAGCATCTAAATTTATGTAGCTCAACGACTGCTAAACTTCACTCTTTTCGTTTCAAAATGATCTAGCATTTTTCCTTCCCATTTCTTGTGTTTTTAGTAAGATATCTACTGCACCCATAATCCAACCACCTGCTTGGAGCCTTTCTTTCGGGATCATGTATGATGCGTCGGAACTGTTTTAGGGCAAAGAGTTGATGAAACATCCTAAATCATCTACTATGCAGTAAGAACCTCAATAATGCCCAACTCAACTACTCAATCACTGAGAAAAAATTGTTGGCGATAATGTTCTCCTTTAACAAATTGGGGTAATTACACTTACCTCCCTTGAGGTTAGGCGTAATTACAGGCGGTACCCCTTACGTTTCAAAAATTACACTGACCTCCCTCCAAACTGATCGGCATTTTATTCCG
>JAOTQH010000018.1:3610573-3623586 GCA_025631255.1 Cornus kousa
GTCTTGTCACAATTCTACTTTACCTTGTTAATGTCAATTAGTAATGCCACTTAACTTTTCCTAATATTTCGATCTTGGGATCTATTAGTGACAAGGCAGCCCACAGCATAATAACAACCACTAAAACTAAATATTCAGACAGGCGAAAGCATGATGGTTCTCGTAGCACTAATACAGGTGGTACAATCCCAAAGGACCAGAAAACTTTCAGCACTTTCCTACAACACATGACCAACCTTATAAAGCAACTTGGAAGAAGTGAAGGAACTAAGAATGGAGAATTCCAGCACCAACCTAGTCAACAAAAACTCCTCATGCTTATCGGTTTAAAATAGTGAAAAAAAATCGTCATAAAAGCTAAAAGTTGTAATTGACCATGACAGATCAGTTTCCACATTTATCTCCAGTTGGTAACTATTTTTCTCTAATCACCACTTTTCCAGATAGTGACTAGAGTCCTTCCACCACTTGTGCTTATATTTAGAAAGAGGTTACTGTTACTTGTGAGATATAAATGGAGGTACCGTTCAAACTGAAAATAAAACCCGATACAACTCATGAAGTTTTGAAATACCTTGAGAACTTCTCTGGGAGTATTAGCTTTCGGTGCTTCCCTCTTGTTGTGCTTTCTTGAGTCCTACCAAAACATACAATATAGACATAAGAAGCCTGCCATGCTAGTTTTTGATATCTTCAATGTAATTCATATAGATATTTAACCCTTAAATGCATGCTATGAAAAGAGAATGTGCATACCCCAAACATGACTGTACTTCTTGTTTTTCTTCGTTTTGTAATTGTTCTTCCATTAGACGTCTCAACTTCATACTCATGGTGAGTAACCTGCCATTCCATAGAGTAGATTCAGGAAAGGTCGGTGGGATAAATGTAGAACGTGTAGGTCAATTAGAATATACGCATAAGCAATATACAAATGGGCCAAACTTTTGAATTTAATATTTCCGAGGAAATTATACTGATAATACACAATTTCTTATGATTGCAGATGAATTTCTTTTCTTTTGCCTGGTTGCAACAACACAAAGTCCTATTCCATATAGGCATCCAAAGTTACCAACTTATTACTATTCTAAACCATCTACGCACCTACCAACTAAAATTATGCTTCTTGGTACACAAACTGAATATATACATTCCTAATTTTACAAGAAACATATATATTACATCATTGATGCGTACACACACACACACACACAAAAGAAGAGGAAGAAGAAGAAGAAGAGAGAACAGAAGTAATCACCTTCCTACTATGCTTTGGAATACTCCTTACACTTCCTGTGTTAACATTCTCCGTTTTCTTCAACAAGTTTGACACTGGTGTTTGTGTTGCTCTAAGGTAAGATGAATCCTACGATCAACACAGCAATACAAACAATGACTATATATCATAGAATCAGCAAGGAACAAAATTATAAGAAGGAATCCAACCTTATCTGTTGCTTTCTTTATCACCTTCTCATCATTCTCTGCATTATCCAAAGCACGCTGACTTCTCCTGCGACCATCAGAATTTCTCATCTTGCTTGATGAGATTGAGTAATTCTGTGATAATATGAAGTCACCAAATTGATATTGTTAGAAGAATGAATGAGTAAATAGATTGAGTTGTTTCACATTTTAGATCTACCTTAAAGCAAGCTTCCAATAAAAAAATTCTTCTGTGTCATAAAACTTGTAACATCCAACTTTTGTTAATTAAATTGCCATTACTGCAAATGAACCAGTCTACAGGTTGAGTTTGTTTGTCTTTATCAAGAATCAAGAAGGGAGGGCGGGGGGTGTAAACAGGAACAGAAAAAACTAATCTTTCCGCATTAATACAAAGGGATGACTAAAAATCACTGCAGGAAATGCAGTATTTGATGGAGAAAATCCTAGAGAATAAGACAATTTCAGTTGTCTTTTGGATCATATTAATATATATATATATATATATATATATCATTACTGAATATTACAGGTTTTCATGTTGGTAGAAGACGCTATATACCAATGTTATCAGGCACTCCATAAGCATGAATAACTTTTATTGTTAATAGGAAGGCAACCAACATGATGCCCCTGGAGTCCAGACTACCTAATCTTTGCAAAAGCTAGTATATATGATACATATATATCTCAACTACATAAAGGCCATATCTATTAACTGGACCAAAAGATAAAAAGTAACTCAATCACAACTATTATGATTCATCATTCTACCAAGAGGTACATGTTATCATCAAAGATTTCTGCAGGGATGCAAGTAAGCCTTTCTTTCACCATATTGTCTTAGCAAATGACTGCCATGCAGACCATGAAACAAAATTTCCAACAGTTCAGCGAAAGAATTACAGTTGTGAAAGACTGAATTTACACTCAAAGTTGATATTTAAACCTTGCCTTTAAAATTTGTTAAACATATACTGTTGCCAAAGAGACAAATTTAGTTTAATTTGGAGTTGAAAATCAGACTTTGGATTCAATTTGTTCTCTTTGGTTAATTCAATCTGTTATTGGTTTATGTTTCATGATACCATCCTCGGCTGTCAGTGTTTTGCAAGATTATGTTGCGAATAGATCCTAAGATACTTCGTAATTCCATGTTTTGTTGTCTTTTACCTCTTCAAAGGCAACTACCTGTCACCTCTTCAATCTTGCAAGTCCAAACTAGTTATATGACTATTTTGATGTACATCAAAACCATTTTAAAAAGGCAGTTTCAAAGGGGGTAGCTTAAGATTTCAAGTATTAAAACAAGAAAATTCGAACACTTTCTCGAAACCCAACTCAAATAAATTAGCACTAACTACAGAAAATAATCTAGTTGTGATGGGAATCACAACACACAAGTGACATGGATCAATCAATGAATTACTTCTACACACTGTAGAAAACATTAGCTGTTGTAGTTTTAACACAATTATGGTAACCAATGGTCAACAGACACTAATCGAAAGCATAATTATGGTAGCTTCTAATAAATAATTACTGAAAACTGATCAAACTTCTTATGCTTGCAACCAAAAGTCTATGTTTCATGTAAAATACAATGAATCTTAATTGGGAAAAATATAGAAACAAGAAAACATCAAGATAAACAACTGTTTGTGCCAAGGATTAGCATTTATTCGCATCTGTTTAAGCCACACACAGAGGGAGAGAGAGGGAGCTCTAGACAGATGGATGGAGGGATATTCGCTCGCACGAAGGAAGATATCTTTTATACATAGTACTGACCTTCTTTGAGTTCACTTCTTGTTCCTCTTGTGGTTTGTCACTCATTACTTTCCACTGCAATTGCAATAAAGCCCTCTGCCTGTCTTCCTGCATATACTCAATCATGTTTCTTTTATTAAAACAAACAAAAAAAAAAAGAAAGAAGAATTAAAGATAACTAAATTTAAATAGCAATTGAGAGAAATACAGACTTTGGACTTCTGGAGATCCAACTCCTCTTGAAGTTTCTTACACTCGTCTTCAAGCTGACACCTCAAAGCTCTTAACTGAACTTCATGTTCATTCCTAAGTAGCGTCGTTTTCTAGAAAAAATCAGGAACAGTTAGCAATCAGAACAATCATCAGTGTCAAATATGACAGTTCAGACATTAGTTTATAGATATATGTACCTCTCTCAGTTCATTTTCAGCCTGAAGTTGGGCACGCTTTAGTTCTTCACTGTGCTTAGACTTGAGATTCAACTCCTTCAAATCATGGTCTTGCTTGATATGAATGACCTACAAATTGGACACAATGAAGATTGATTCTGTAAGATTTTAATTTTAAGATTGCAGTTTTTGTTTAATAAAGTGCATGCAAAAATGTGCCTTCAACACCTTCTCCGCTCTATAAAATTGAACAGCAACAATTTGGAGATAAAGGGTAAACACTTTTTTTTTCCTTTTCAGTTTCTTACATTTTTGTTGTTAAAAATTACATTCATGGCCATAGACTGTAGATTGACTTGCCCCATAGATTCACTGACAGTATGTAGAACCAAAAGCTACTTTCTCAATAACATGATATGGAAGGAAGTGGTATTCCATATCACTATACAAAGCTTCGAGACTATTACAGAATGCAAGTTAAGTACTCTGCAACTGTAAGATGGTCTTGAATGTGTTAGAACTAAAATATAAGATGTTTTTATTAAAATCAAGTAATAAAATATATAATGATTACAAAGCCATAAAAAATAAACCCTGCAGAAAGAAAGAAAATTCACAATTATCAACCATTTAATTTTAAGTTTGAATCACTTTCTGATACATACCAAAGCAGCATGTTCTTCCTGTATTCGCATCAAGTTCTGTCTTGATTCTTCTTTGCATTTTGCAAGCTTTAGATCACAGTTTCTTTCCAATTCTTGAACAGCTTTGTCTGCCTGAAGGTTCAAGCAGGTAAGAACACAATTCATGACCAACAGATATTGCAGCTGGTAATGATTATGATCGAACCTTTTCTTTCTCAATATTGACACACTCCAGTTTCTCCACTTCATACCTCCTCCGGATTTCATTGATGGCCTGATGGGAAAACCTCTCAGTGTCACTGTAAACAAAATTGCCCAACCATTTCATATATTCATATAAGGTAAATGGCAAAGGACAAAACCTGATCATTTTTCTGAGAAATTTCCTTTAAATGCCTTGACAATTCTAACTGTTTGCTTTCAAGCATCAGATCATATTGCTTCTTAGCTTCCACAAGTTTACCTTCAGCATCCGCCAGTGATGCCTGAATCTGCAATTGTATATTGGATACATTATAGATATCCAAGAGGTCGAAATTTGGCTCTATAGATTAAGTAAATCTAATAAAACCTCTGTTTTTTTATCTTCCAGCTGTTTTTCTCCGTCCTTGTATTGCATAATAATCTGTTCCTTTTCCTCTAAGGTATTATGAAGCTGGCTGACTTGTTTCTCCTGTGAATCTACATGCTGTTCATGCTTCGTGACCTCCTTCTGCAGAATACAAATTTCTTCTGTCTTCTCCTGTATTTCTGCTTGCAGTTTTTCTGTAGAAACTCTGTTCTCAGATTCTAAATCTGAAAATTTCAACAATAAATCTTGCTGCATGGTTCAAGAAGGAAAAGGTTAAGCATATCAGAAAAACAACAAAGCATGCTCAATATATCAAAGATGAGTAAAGAAAATATACCATTTTGTTCTCAGATAACCTTGAACTTTCTGTCAAAGCACCAATTTTCTTTTCTAATTCAGTAACCAACAGTTGCATTTCAGTCTTCTTAGAAAGTAGAGTTTCTACTTCACACTCAAATTTTCGAATTCTGTCTTCTGCTAAACGGCATTCTTCTGCATGCTGTACCATTGCAAATTCTTGGACCTTCTGAAGTTCAATGATCTTGTTATTAAACTCCTGATTTAGCGATTGTAATGCATCTTTTTCTGATGTAACATGCAAGGACTGATCATGGAGTCCACTGTATTGTTGTTGAGCACACTGAGCAGCAAGGTCTTTCTCTTCCTGAGCCAACTGAAAGCATGAGTCATACAAAGTGTTAAGCTCAACCACCTTGTCTGAGAAGGTCAAACTTTGTTTATCGAGTTCAATCAACTTTGCAGCGAGCATTTTGACAAAATCTTCAAGATTTTTTATTTCCTGGTGTGCAATATCTAATCTTTTAACAAGATCATTGTAGCTAGATAGAAGATCACTCTTTTCCTTCTCCAAGTTCTCCTCAGAGATTCTCAATTGTCTAAGGTCATCTTCCTTTAATCTCAAATCAAGATGCAACTCTTCCAACTTCAAGTTCAAACTCTCTATAGCCAATCTATTAGCTGCTGCAGTTTCTTCTAAATTCTGGATCGTGGCATCTGCATGCAAAAGACAGTGAAGCTTTTATTAATTTAGATAAGAAATGGTCTTCTATTTATCAATTAAGTGACACACAGAGTTCAAGTAAGATAAATGACATGTAGAAGTTACAACTCCAGAAATTATCCGTAAAAAGAAAAAGTTACAACTCCAGAAATCTGATCAGCATATCATAACAATGTCTTGAAACACAGCAACATGAGCCAGTTGGTGTAATGAGCACATTCATGAACATGAGCATTACTATTAATACAGATTTTCAGAAACTCGGCATTCAGTCATTTGGTGCACTGGATTACCCAAGAAGGGTTAAAATATAGCAGTGCAATCAATAATTAGGTCAGACAAAGGGATGACTCTTGTTCAACATTTAGCTTAAGACCCAACTTAACCAGATTTAAGACACCGCCAACCCTGTTTTCTTTTGTTTGGACTGGATTGGACAACTGGGATGGATAGCAGTGTAATTCAAATGGAGAAAGTGAGGGTATTTGGAATAATTGGTATCTCCTGACTTGGAATATTTGTGAGAAGTATTCTGCCCAAACAACCATTTGTGTGTCAGTCAACTAAGCAGGGGAATGATTGCCAAACCTAATCTAGAATGTAGTCCCTACTCCTAAAAGAGATAATTTGCCAGCTGATTTAGCAGAAATGATTATATTTTCATGTATGCATCAATTGATAATCATTCTGTGATAATACAAAAAAGGCAAAAATATTTGGAATCTATTTTTACTTTTCTGCCTATGTTCATGTATCTTTCTGCCTATGTTCATATAGGAAAACAAATTATTTTCAGCCGTCAACCAATGGAAGATAAAACTAAAAATGGTAATCAATTAGTCCCAAAAATCTTGCAGCTCCCAGCCCCAAATTCTGTCAAGATGTAGCGAGAAATGCTTCGTGTTACAGGGGCTCTAAGGGATTTTCAAACTTAAAAGTGCAGTAAGTGAAACCGAGAATCTAAAAAAATCATTTAAGTAAAAAATGACCAACCGAGAAACTTAAAAAAAAAAGGCATTAAGTGAAACCTGTAATATCAGCAATATTTCTGATAAAGGAGAAGAAGGCATGGGAACAGCAATATTAGCAATAAAAACACTAACCAATTCAATTCAGCAAGCCTTACCATTATTTAGCAATAATAACAAGATCAACAGCAGTAAGTGTCCGATTATCTTTAGAATTTCGATTACATTTAAAAACCCAATTTCTAGTAAACCAGTTAATTCCTCAAACATAAGGCGAAAATAACGAGTGAGGATTGATTCCTAAATTTCTAAAGATAATACAGGAAGCATGTGCCTCATATGCACCTTCCTCAAGTTTGAAGGTATGATGTGGACGATAGGGGATTTTGACCTCAAGGTGTTTTCGCTGAGCTTCTTCACAAGGCAATCCTTGATGCATAATTCAATATTTTGAGGTCTTTTACACCATAGCAGTCTAAAATTTTTCATTTGTAAATTTTCTCCTAACATGCTGTAAAGGCAGCCAGTTCAGAGAGAGGCTAACTAGAGTAGCAGTCTATCACAAGTTAACTAACAAGTGGCTTCTACAGCAACATTAGAACGATTTTCACCTTTTTCTTCAATGCGATTTGCAGCTCTGCACTGTTCATCTCTGAATGATTTTTCCTTTTCCTGTTTCTCAATGCTGAGTTCCTTCAGCTCTTGTTCGCCTACGGTAAGAATTCAAAAATATTTCATAACGACAAAATGAAGTGAGGCAAGCAAAAGACAAAAGTTTCTATGAATGTGCAACTTTTTTGTAAAATAAGAAGGAACATGTTGCTCACGATTTCTAACAGTTTCCTCTGAAGACTCTAATTTCAAAGACATAGACTTCATCTGGTCGTGCAAATTATCAAGTGCCATCGAACTTGTAGATAATTTGTCTTCAAAAAATGCCTTGTCTTTCGCAGCTGTGGAGGATACAGGTCTAAAACATTTAAAACTGTGGAACATATCTAACCATTGTTACTGAAAGTTACAGAAGATAAAGAATACCTACCATCCTGAACCTGTGCTGCCAAGTATTGTAAAGTTTCAGTGAGTTGATCACATAAGGTCTTTGTCGAAGAGAATTTTGATTCCAGTCCATTCCATAGTTTCTCGTCTTCTTTCTGCTTCACTTTGAGCTTCGCATTCTCATTATATGCATTCTGCAATTTTTCCTCCAATGCACCGACGTGCTCTGTTAATTTCTTCAATTTAGAACTCTGCATTTACCAAACTTCTAGATAAGAGTACTGTTCAATCCAAATAAATCAAATATACTTGGAGCATCACGATGACAATTATGGAGTTACTCATTTAATACGGAGTATAATATAAAATATAGAAAGAGATAGATAGAGCTTCATTTTACCGCCAATTCAAGGTCAGTTTTTGCAGAAGCTTGCTCTTTGACCATTTTTTCTGAAATGAACAGCAATAATTCATCAAATTCACTCAACTTTCTTTTCCTGGAAAAACAAAATCACAATAATCTGATACTTCATAGAAAAAAACCTGCAGTCAGCTTCAAATTCGCAAAGCTTCCAGATGAAGCTGAAACCGAAGTCTGCCTTGAAGAGATCGAATAGGTTTTCTCTGCTCCCGAAGGAGCTCCTGGCAACGATTTGAAGCGATCCAAACTCTTCATGCCTGATAGCCCTATCAGCTTATGCATTATGAAACCACAGATCGAACGAGTAGTGAAAACCTAGAAATCTGTTCTCGAAGCTCTCGCGCTCAAGTCAACTTCGATGCTTCGGATTTAGAGTCCGTCAGTTGAATCAAACCCTAGAAATCAGTTTTCTAAGCTCTCGATCTCAATGAGTCTGCAACTTTGAGAGTTTAGATTTCGCATTTGAATTGTATCGAAGAAAAACCCTAGAATATCGTTAACGAAGATCTCGCTGTTAAGAGGTCTCTGCAACACTCGGAGTGTGGAACTTAAAAATGAATCAGGCGCCAAGTAACGCCGTATTTATATTGATCGGAAGCTGACTCGGCGCAGTTGGACAGTTGGCACGGGTTGTGATTGCCTGCGGATTGTACCATGGGACTGTAAGTGGTTAAGCAAATACAACTCATTTTTTTGGGCTTGTTTGGGATTTTGTCAAATAAAATTCGGTTTTAGTAATTCTTTAAATTTTATTTCAGTCCCCCAACAAATCCATTTCCCCTCCCTCTCATAAACGAAGTCTCAGGGAACAACACCTTATGTTTAGTTATCCATCCTAGGCCATATACGCGCCCTAACCATGGTCCTTTAGGATAGTATCATTATTCTCCTTAGGAAAGACTTAAACGGAGGTTCATCTTTAAAAAAATGTTTTTCGTTTATTTTCTAGAGTTGTTTTGTGTTTTCAAATAATTATATCAACCAAATTTTTTCTTTGTTTTTTTCATTTTAACAATTTATTTTTCAGTTTTGCATACATTTTTTTACGAGTCATATGACATCCATATGATTTTTATGGTTCTCTAATGCTTCAATTGGTGGGAGGGATGGAAAAATAATTGGTAAGGAGAGAGAGAGGGAGGGAAGGATGAGACATCTTAGAAAAGATAATATGTTTCCCTCCCTTTTTGTTTGGTTGGAGGGAATGGATTGTAGAAATAATAGATGGGTAACATTTTATTATTATTATTATTATTTGGTTATAAGGAAGGAGAGAGTTTTTATATTATTTTTACCAATATATCCTCATTAATGCAGTAGCACTTAACTTGACAAGGTTAAAAATGTAGATTACATATTTGTTAATTATAATCCTTCTTTCTCTCTCATCTTTTAAAAAAAAAAATCATTACGTCCATTGCACCGTGTAAGAGCTGGATCGTCCATGTCATACACACGTAATAATAAATAGTTGGATGTGCCCGTTGCACGGTGCAATGAGCGCATGGAAGTTTTCTCTTCCTCAACTGGCGCATGGAAATTTTTCTCTTCCTCTTCCCCCAAATTTGATACAAATGAAGAAAGTTTATCACTCCTTATTTCCTCCCTATCTCTCTCCCCTTTAACCAAACGAAGAAGTTATTTTATTCCACCTCTAAAGGCTGCCTTCCAGGAGGTCTGACGGCTGTGGTGGAGGAAAAGCGGCGGCGGTTAGTGATAAATGCTTAAATGTGCACATTTCAATAGGCATGAGAATGATGTGTGGCATCTTTATGGGAGCATGATATCATTTAATTAAATAAAAATTAATTAAACTATCAATTTTTCAATTCATTTCCAAATGGCCTCAATTTTATATATGTTCGTAAGCTAGTCACTGCATTGACATGCTCAATTGTGTGCCCTTCCGATGAGGATCGGGAATCCATCACTCCCAATCATTCTCTCCAACCAAACATACCATAAAAGACCCAATTTGGTAGAATGGAAATGAAAGGAAACGAATCGTAATAGAAGGAAATAAAAAAATGTGTTTGGTAGAAAATGTTGGATGAAAAGGAAATGAAATGAAAATAAATGATTCGGAGAGATAGAAATTTCATTTATTACCATTTTTTTTTTCTTTTTCAGTGTACCAATCAAAGTCTTAGGGTACGTTTGGATACATAGGACGGAAAATAAAACAAAAATATTAGTTAGGAGACAAAAGAAAAGAAATAATAGTAGTAATTTTTATTCATATTTGGATAGTCAGGGAAAAGAAAATAAATGATAGTTATTTTTCTTTGAAAAAAAAAAAAAAAAAGGGAAAAAAAAAAGATAATAATCAAATTATTCTCTTTTCCACAAAGCAAGGGCATGAGGCCTTGTTCTTACTGTTTTTTTTCCTCTTTCAAGTTATGAACTTAGAGAACAACATTTTTTTTTTTTTTTGTATACGACCATTGATACATTTTTTTTAGCAAGATCAGATACCATAGTTATATTGATTTAGATTCACAAAGTATCACGAATATATTGTAAAATGTGGGAATATGCTTAATATATTGTACATATATAATATATATATATATACACACATTCCTGGAAAGTTGATCATGAATATATCAAACACATTTTAAATAAAATTTTAAATATATATATGGATGAAAAGTTGGGATATATAGTGATATATCTGGCGCGCTCGTGTATAGTGATTTAAATTATTGTTTTTGGAAAGAGCAAGAAATCCGAAATGAGGCAGAAAAGGTAAAGAGTGCATCAGATAAAACCTTGGCCACTAAAACTCTATTCTCTTATATTGATGAATGGACCAGCCCAAAGTTCCTATTGAAGAGGCCAGACCTTGATATCTTCCACTATAGATGGTAAATGGGACAACCTCTATTTTATTTTACAAGTGTACAACAATGGGGAATAGGGATATATAACAGGGACTTGAATGGAATAATAAATTTATATATTGATATGTGGAGACTAATTTTAGTATTATCAAAATATCACTAAAATTATTATGCTTTCTCTTCCCATCTTCTCAAAATTAGAGAGAAAGCAAATGAGTACATGAAGCCATATCTATCTCCCTCTAGTCCTTATCCTCTCCATTTAATTTACCCAAACACACTCACATCCTATCATTTCTTTTCTTTTCTCTCTTTATCCCTCTAAATCATCCCATCCAAACACACCCTAAAGCACCATGTGAATTAGGAATTTTGTGGAACACCCCCCAAATTATGAACCCTAGGCTAGAGGCGCAGGAATTCCTAGTCTTTGTCTTGTATAAAATCCTGAAACAATTGTAATAAATTATATAAATTAAACGTAAAATCATATCATTTAACCCAACATTAATAATTGAGGAATAAACAGTTAAGAAACGAAAAATAAAGAAAAAAGAAAAAATGGTCAATTTCTATGTGTGTGTACTCCTCACAGGTGGGCTTCAACCGGAAAGGTACAAGTAAAAATAAATAACCAAAAGACAAAAGAAAAAAATGATCTTCTTCAACTTATAAATTTCCCTTGCTAAATTAAATGTTGTCAGTTGTCACAAAAGAAATAAGCTACTGAGGTAAATTTTTCTAATTGGATGATGGTAGAAATAATATAGAATTAGAAACAAAAATTTAGAGGGAATAGCTCTCAATTTGATACTCCAAAGATTTTTTATTTTTTATTATTTTTATTTTTCATTGTAGTGGGTTTGGATCTTTTAAATTAAATATTCGGGTTAAATCATGTCAACTTTAAAAATTTACACCGTTTTGAGATCAATAAAATTTACCAAAGTTTAAAAATTGCACCGTTTTGAATTAAGAAAAATTTATTGTCTGATAAAGACATCTCTCCCTCATCTTTTCTAAAAAAAATTCTCCTAGGAGAAATATATATATATTTTTTGAATGAAATATTTTATAAAAGAAAAATATGAACAATACAAGTGCATAAGGAGGTATACACGATTGGGGGAAATATTTTGTGCAAAAAATGAATGTTCTTTGCCATATAATTAAGATGGCCATAAATGTGATTGAAAAACATGTAGCTTTTACTGTAATAGTAAGGATAGGAAAAAAAAATTATATATATATATATATAAGCGTGGATATTGATAGAGTTAGAAAAATGCAATCAAAATCCGTATAAATAAAAAATATGAGAGATAAGGTGAGGCTAAATGAGGAATAGAGAGGATCGCAACTTATTTAAGATTAAAATAAAGAAGAGAGCGAAGAAGTTTTTTCAAACTTTGCTAAATTTTCTTGGTGCAATTTTTAAACTTTCTAGTTGACGTGTCACGTATCAATCTGCAGTTAACAATATTTAACTTAGATGACACAACTCCATATAAAATTGGTGGTTATGAAAGAAAAAAAAATAAAAAATAATAATGAATAAAATAATCAAGAAGCAAATGACCCCACGATGTCTACTACTACTGTGTGCGGCGATGGAAGCAAAGCCGATTCTCCGCCATTTTCTCCCTGTCATGCTCCTCCAACTTCGAGTTCAATCCGGAGAATGTCGAAGGAATTCAAAACCCTAGAAATCCATTTCCCCAATAACATCTCGTAATCATACATAGATATCTATACAAGTATATTAATATTCGCATCCACACAATGCCAGGATTGGATGTCTGGTTCAAAGAATTTGCTGTGCACGAACAATCTGAAATTCCAGCTTCGATAGATTCGAATTCGAATTTAATATGCTTTCCCGGCGGATTATTTCTCGAGAACGCCGTTCCTTCTTCAATTGTTGATACAGTTTCTTGG
>JAOTQH010000018.1:3623686-3635591 GCA_025631255.1 Cornus kousa
GTTTCGAATTCACCACATTCTTCTACTTGCCGCCGTAAACCAGTGGTTTTCGGCGTTCTCCGGCGAGAAAGGAAGACTCCTGCGGTGGTAGGCTGTGAATTCTTATCAGTGAGCTTGTCAATTAAGAGAAGCGATGAGGTTCTTCGGGATTCAAGTGAATGTTTGGTGCAAAGTGAAGTTAAGAGCTCTGACGAGACACGTAGCGATTGTAATGCGGTGGTTGAAGAAGGAAAGATGCCAAAGGTTAGGTTACGAGGCCGCGGTGCTGCGATGAACACTACGAAGCATCTTTGGGCAGGAGCAGTCGCCGCCATGGTCTCAAGGTTTGATTTCTTACTTTTCTAATGCTTTCAGTCGTTGATTTCATTATTGTACTCTGTTGATTGTGCAGTTTAATTATTTATCTCTGTTATGGAAAATGCCACAACATTCATATAGAAACAGTCAATTGCAATTAAATTCATTGAAAATTATATTTTCTGTTTCTCCGTTTCATTTGAATTCTTTGTGTGTTGTTTTAACTAGAAACTAGTTCAAAAGCTAAAGGAATTATCATTTGCGGATTTAAGTGGATATCTTTTATGGCGATCCACTATTTTATGATAAGTTGTATGTTAGGGCTGGTTGAATAGAGTAACAAAATTCATGTGTCATTGGAAAACTACTACAATACATTGTTGATACTACTACTAAAATAGTGATTCCTGATGTTTTGTTTTGAAGCATCGAATCAGCGCCTTGGAATTAGAATCGGAGAAAATTCAATTTAAACTCTACATTCAATTTAAACTTTGAACTAATTTCTTCCAATTCCAAATCCAAATCGCGGTACTCCCAAACATAGCAAATGTTTTCAACTGCATAGTTATGGTCATTAACTAGTTGTGCTAAATTTGGAGATGCATCATACACTTTGTCTGAAAGTTAATTGCGACTTGTTCTTTTTGAGCAAAGTTACTGTTCTTACATGCAGATATTGCTATGCTCTATTACTTGTTACTAATCCGCTCCTAACAAATTAGACATTGTCTGGCAGACCTTATCTGGTTCACAAGTTGGCACTTTGCTGTGCTTTTGAGTCTCTATGTTTCTTATGTATTTTGCAGAAATATGTGCTTTAGTTCTATTTGCCATCGTGGTTGTACTTCTTTCTCGAAAGCATTGTGATCTTGAATCTTCTACGTGTTTATGGGATTATAATCTTTATCAGTTGTTTTTTATCAATTGTTTTCCCAAATATTACTTATTATTGACGATGGGGGAGTTGATACACCTTAACCTTTTTGAGAAAACAAAAGTGAAGTTAGGGATTAGGTCTTACCGCCTCTGATACCATATCCTGGAATGGAATTCATTGCCCGAATCTGGAATCTCTACAGCGGAGTTGACAACTCTAGTTCCGCGGGAAGTATTGAAATTTCTCATTCTATCTGACAATTGAGTTCAGTTTGAAACCTTAATGTCACTTATACATTGTATTAGTCCAACAAGATGTTGGTTGGATACAGAAAATTGGATCATTTACCTTATTTAGTTCGCATATTTATACATGTCTAGTTCAGACATTTTTCCTGTGTTAGTGCATGCATGTTAAACGTGTTGGGGCTCCCACATTTGGCTTGGGCGGGAGGGGGCAGCTGCCCCACCCCTGAGCTGTTCCCCTAAATTTATTTTCTTTTTTCCCTATCTCTCTCTTGGTATGCTATTTTCTGGAATTTACAACCCCCCCCCTCCAAAATTTCCCTTTTTTAAAAAATATCTCTTTTTTTCCATTTCTCTTTTACTCTTCTTCTTCTTCTTCAATTTTTTATTTTATTTTTTGGTTTTGAAACCCTTCAAAGTTCTTTCAGTTTCCTTTTCTTATTATTTTCTTCGTTCTTCCCTTTTTTTTTCCTTTCTCTTTTAAAAAATTATTCTTTCTTGCACTCATGTATGGTGTATGCGGAGTAACCTTTTATTTTATTTATCTTCTTTTTCTTCATTAAAATTTATTACTGTATGAACTTAATGACTGTATTTTAAATTTCTTTTTTTTTTTTTTTTTTTTTTTTTTTTTTTTTTTTTTTTACTGCAATTTTATGCAGTGATGACATACTATTTGAACCTTGATTATTGCACAATTATTACACTCAATTTTTTGGTTTCCTGTCTTGCTGTACTGATATCATTTTCTACGTGCCCTCCAAAATAAATTCATGACTCCGTTGGTGATTCCCGTGGATATAGTTGAACCCAGACAATAATTCTTTGCAGCTGGGCACTATCGTGGATGGTTGGTATGAGTTACCAGCTAGTCCTCCTGCACCATCATAAAATTCCAAGGCGGCTCGCTGGTTACAGTTTCAAAGATATTCAGTGTCATCACTTGTAAATCTCGTCTGGTTACTTGTTTGGGTGAATTAGTTACAGAAATGTGACCTTCAGACATGCAATAAGTGATATATCTTTGAGCTATTTAACATCTGTTAATGCAATGTGGGAATCTGGAAAACCTTCTTTCAGCACCTCATAAGAGAGCTCTCTGTGTGTGTAGGGTTTATTGGCTTGACTAATAAAACAAGATTCTGATCTTTGAAATAGAGAGACATGTAATTTGTCAGATTCTTCAGGAATCTTGATTGAGAGTTTTGTACACTGTGTTAGGTGTGTACGTCGTCTTTAATGATATGCAAATATGTAAACCATTTCTCTCTGCATACATTAACATTGCAATATTTGTCTCTTTTGCAATTGTCATGTCATGCCAGAAAATAAGTTCTCTTACATGACAAAGATCAATGTACTATCCTAAGTTGATATAAAAGAATTTAAAAGCATGGATAGGGTATTTTTTCTTCTCCTTAAGTATTGTGTGCTGTAAAGCATTGCATTGTGATATCTATTTGGCACTATTCCCTAAACAGAATTAATCGGTGTATTCTTTGTCACTGACTGATAAGTTCATTTATTGGAAGTTTAATGTACTTCTTTTACTTTGGTCATCTATGAAATCTGTGCCATTAACTAGTGATGGAAGCTCCTAATATTCTTTTTATGTTATTATTTCATGCTAATTAACTATTTGTATTGCATATTATCTTTAATGATATCAGTCTCTCATGATTAAATAAGTACCTGACCTTTTTTTTCTTTCCATCACATTGCTTTTGAGATTAGAAAATTAGATTTTCCAATTTTCCATTGGTTTTTAAAGAACAACAAAATGGATTTGCAATTTTGAACCAATTATATGTCTCATACCATTCACTGAATCTGTACAATTTTTCTGTTGTCAGAACTTTAGTTGCGCCGCTTGAGAGACTAAAGCTGGAATATATAGTTCGTGGTGAACAAAAGAATCTATTTGAGCTCATCAGGACAATTGCAGCATCTCAGGGCCTGAAAGGCTTTTGGAAGGGGAACTTGGTGAACATTCTTCGTACAGCTCCATTTAAGGCAATCAATTTTTATGCTTATGATACATATAGAAAGCAGCTTCTGAAATTTTCTGGTAATGAAGAAACTACAAATTTTGAGAGGTTTATTGCTGGGGCTGCGGCCGGTATGACAGCTTCTGTTCTCTGCTTACCACTGGACACTGTAAGTGATAATTTGGGATGTTACATATATTCATGCAAAACTGCTGGAATTGAAACTTAATATTCTTCTTCCTTCTACAAGTACATTACTTTTTCCAAAGCAATAAAGAACCCCCAAGAACAGAGAGCGACAATAGCAGTAGTGATTATGATGCAAACAACTGCACATATACATATAGCATTTCATTTGTTATAACTTATACCTTACTTACAATTTATATTGTTGCTTTCTGCCTTTTTCTTCTTTTTCTTTTTTTCATATTCTTCTTTGGACAGGTAAAAGAATTATTGAGTATCACCAAGGACCAAGGGTTCATGACCTATCTACATGCACACATCCCAAAAATCAAAGAAAGGGTAAAAGGAAAAGAAATAATTTCCAAACACTAATTATACAATGCCCTCGAAAAAATGACCTTTTCGACAGCCCCCTTGACCTTCTGCCCTTCAACCAAATGCTCCACCAGAGGCATAGATGTGCCACTATGCACACTCTCTTATCCTTGAGGCACTACCTCTTCCCACCTTCCCCCTAAATCTGGGGATGAGTTTTGAATTCCAAACAAGCTGTCTATAGTTGTTCCGAGTCTTTATCTTCCTTGCACATACAAAATATATGGTAATAAACGGGTGTCTGTGTGTGAAGTTGTATTTACTTGTTTCACAACCAAATATATGAAATTGCTGTCTGCTATTACGGTAACAAATCACGATGCTGCTACAAATTAGAGGACATGATAAAATCTCTTGTTAAGGGTTAGGTTCTTATTGATCTTAGAGGATCTTGAAAAGTGTATGATGTTGAAATCTAGAGAAGTCATATGCTGAACTTCTCCATTGAAATATTATGCGGACCCTTTATCACCATAGCCCTTCCAAATTTTAGGCTGACACCTGGGCGGTGAGCCGGTGATGCATTGTCAGGGATAATTTTGTGTGAATAAAGATTAGTCACTGGGATCTTGTATTGTGGACCTTGAATCTTTTCCCTTGTTTTGAACTTTGTAAAATGTGTTGCAACTTTCTTATTGACTATTTGATGTTTATTTGTTGGCCAGCAGCAATTGAAACTTGTTCCCATAATGACTCTGGCCCATAAAATTGCATTCTTTAATTGATTTACTTCTTTTAACGGGAATATTCTGTTATTACATATACTTTTTCTGTTAGTTTTTTTGAGGAACATGACTTGCCCTTTAAATGTTAAAAAACTTTCAGATACGGACTAAGTTGGTGGCACCTGGTGGGGATGCCTTGGGTGGTGTGATTGGTGCCTTTCAGCACGTGGTTCGAACTGAAGGGTTCTTTTCTCTTTACAAGGGCTTAGTGCCCTCTATTATAAGTATGGCACCTTCGGGTGCTGTTTTTTATGGTGTGTACGATATATTGAAGTCAGCCTATTTGCATTCACCTGAAGGAAGGAAGAGAATTGAGAACATGAAGCTTCAGGGCCAGGAACTGAATGCTTTGGACCAGCTGGAGTTGGGACCAATGAGGACTTTACTGCATGGGGCTATTGCTGGTGCTTGTGCAGAAGCTGCCACGTATCCATTTGAAGTTGTTCGGAGGCAGCTCCAACTTCAAGTTCGGGAAACTAAAATGAGTGCGTTGGCAACTTGTGTCAGGATAGTCGAGCATGGAGGTGTTCCTGCTCTCTATGCAGGATTGACTCCTAGTTTACTACAGGTATGTGTAGACACCATGCTCTGAAATTTTCCAGTACATTTGTGTTGTTTTATTGGTTTTTGTCATAGTTATGTATTTTCTGAGAAATGCTGACATGGTGCTTAGTCATTTCCTAGTTTACTCGAATGCTTAGGAGATAAGTCAACTAAAATGTTATGGCCCCTTCCTTGTTGTCTTTTGTACGGTCTACATTGTAGTGCCCCGTGCCCTATTTCTTCCACTTTTTTTTTTTTGTTATTGGTTTAACTTGGGTATTTGTTTTTACAAGTATTGCTATATGAAGTATAAGGTGTTCTTGCTCCCTCGATCAAATTTTCAGTGGCACAAGTGTTTTTCCTTCCTGTTGGAATTTGAAACTGTATCAACTTCTTCCATCTCATACTTCATATATATATATATATATTTCCTTAGACTGCTATACCACTTCATATTTGATGATTACTGGGAAGAAGATAGCCTGTATTTGTTCGTTGATAGGAATTTTATTTGAGGAGCGGTTCTTTGTTGTTTATTTACACGAATCAATGTTTACATTTTACTTCTGTTTTGCATTTCACATTAAAGATTGCAACTACACATTGAATTGTAGTCATGATTTTGTTGACTTTTGAATCTTGCTATATTATACCAATATTTTGATGTTAAGTTTTTAATTCTTACCTCTTACCCTGTTTATGATGTTGTGAATCTTCAGGTATTACCTTCTGCAGCAATAAGTTACTTTGTCTATGAATTCATGAAGATTGTTCTCAAAGTTGAATGAATTGTGCGAGCATTTCCTCTAGATAGGCTGAAAATGGTAAAAGGTTGTAGTATGACACACTTCTTAACGC
The DNA here is from genome assembly GCA_025631255.1 of Cornus kousa. Classification (NCBI taxonomy): domain Eukaryota; kingdom Viridiplantae; phylum Streptophyta; class Magnoliopsida; order Cornales; family Cornaceae; genus Cornus; species Cornus kousa. The sequence continues at coordinate 3,629,784 of JAOTQH010000018.1, forward strand.
TTCAGAATACTCTCTCTCTCTCTCGTGCAGAAAGAAGATGAATTGCCTCTACTTCACAGCCACTTTCTTATTTCACGTCATGATGTTTACTGGAAATCCCTTTATTCTTTATCAGTCATCAATATTCTTACTTTCACGCTTCAGAAACTTGATTCTGATAACAACGTGCAATTTTCAATGTACTTCTTGAGCTTAGTATAATGTAAAGAAGCAATTGCAATGAGACAGCCTATTTCTCCTATTCACCCGGCACTTGTGCAATGAGACAGCTTAGTAGTTTGGATTGTTTTCTTGTTAATGTAATGAAGGAGGAGGAGGAGGAGAAGAAGGAATGGAGAGAGAATGTCAACCACTTTATATTACAGCATATGTGTGTATCTAATTTTGATTCCTGGCTTTGTTTTGTACCACACAAATGGCAGTCTTGCACGATATTTACATTAACTCACAGTTGTGCTACGCCTTTCCTTGATTGATCACACAGACAGTTATTAGTCATTACCGAGTATGCCAGAGGGTTACGCTTCTGATTTTATTTTATTTTATTTTATTTTTTAAAATTCAGTTTTGATCTAAGTCACATCAAGCAAGTGAGCTTGGAGCGTGGGAGCGACATTTGTTGAGAAGGATTGTCTTGACTTAGGTTTTGATTTTTACTTGAATCAGTGAGTTCATTAGCTGTTAAATACTTGCCCATTTACTAAAAAAACTTAAACTATTGGATAGTGCTGTATATCCACTCATTTATACCCAATCACTTTTTCATCTGGATTCGATGAGGGTTGTGTACTTGGCATGGCAAGTGGGTCTGGCTCTGATATCATATGTAACGGATGGGGTAAGTATTTGCCCATTTACCTGAAAGCTTAAACTGTCATGTAGTATTACATACCTACTCATTTATACTTAATCACTTTTTCATCTGAATTCGATACAAAACAAATCTATACTTGATCACTTATAATAGTAGTCGTAGACATGATGAGTCCAACCCGATCGGGTTGAAGTCGGATTGGGCGGCCCAACTTGCACCCCTCAATTATAATGATGACAAGCGGACATATTTTTACTTGTGCAGGCCTCTTCTTTGAAGAAAGCAACAGATTACTATTAAGGTCAAACACGTTACTTGTTAAACAAATTAGTTATCTCTTCTTAATTACGGATGGAAGCGGTCACATCAGTGTAAACTGATTTTGATTTCTGGCAGCTACTTGTAAAGTTTTGATTGGATTTGTTAATTATGAAAATGCTCATAATTTCTGTGGGCTTTTAGTGTCTGAATGAATGACATCTTTAGGAAATTGACTTAAAAATCTGTTTAAGATTTATCAATTCAAAAAGAATTTTATTTAAGAGCACATGAAGAGGGAAGAGCAGTAATTTAATTTATCTGAGTGGGGTGGTGGGTCTCGCTGTGTCAAGATAGTATTAGAGTATTTTTATTAGTATATTAAGATATTTATTTTTGTACTCCCTCTTATCTCAAAATAAGTGTCATACATATATATTTTTTTTGTCTTTCCCAAAATAAGTGTCACTTTCCTTTTTCAAACAATATATTTCACATTATTCAAAAAAATGTCCTTTAAATTTTAATTTCAAACTCCAATATTCAAAACTTAAAAGAACAACTTAGTAATTTTTCAGGCTGACAACACATGGTCCCACATGTTCCCTTAAAAACTACCACTCCCCATAAGACACTTATAATGGAACGGAGGGAGTATAAAATATTCACGATCAAGTATAATGTGTAATATTTTTTTTTTTTACTCCAATAATATGTTATTAGCATATTTTCTTTCTTTTCTGAATCAAACCTATATTAATTATGTTTGTAAAAATTATGTGGGGTTCAGACATAACACTTATTGATTATTATTGGATGATATAGTTTTACGTAAAAGGTATAAAAGAACAAAGCTAAAAATAAACAATCTAAATTTTTTGTATAAATCTATTATGCACATCACATTTACAAAAACAAATATACAGGTTAGAGATACTTTAATCATTTTAGTTCGCCGCACCGGGGCTATGGTAAGGATATAACAAAAAGAGCTACTAACGTGCGCAAGGATGCTGTTTCGGCCGATAGGCGGGCTCTATAATTGATTGACTCCGCAACAAGAATTTGAAGTAAAAGTGTGCGTACGCTCTGTCCAGAGTAAGGGCCTGCCTTTCTTTCTATACCATTTGTTTGAAAAATGAGCTAATTTGCCACCACACTCACGTAAGTTAAATTTCGTAATTATCGAATTTAATTTTTAAATTATTATTTTAACATAATAACAATTTATTTGAATTGAAGTAAAAGAAAAAACTAAATAAATAAAAGAAACATAAGTGTGATTTATCTTCTTCCAATTCTGAAAGCATTAAAAAAAAAAAAAAAAAAGAAAAGAAAAAGAAAAGGAAAAGGCAGTAGTACCTTATTATTTATATATATACTTTGATTTGGATTTGATTCAGTACAAGACTCTTAATTAGTACAAAATTAGTGTAGTTAAAACCTTAACATTTCACTTTATAACTTGATGATGTGCTATTGAGCTCATGTACAAAATTAGGGGACTTAAAATCTTGACATTTCACTTTATAACTTGAAGATGAATATTTTTTTATAAAAGTAAAAATACGTATTTTGTGAAAATCAAGATATCGAAACTAAATATTAATTCCGAACATGAAAAGTGAGGGTATATCAAAAAAATAACATACGTGTAAAAGACAAAATATGTAGTATTGAGCTCAAGAAGTTTACAATTTTTAATAGATTGTTCTTACAATTTAATTTGTCCTTTTTTTCAATCATTCAATATTGGGAGTGTATTCAATAAATTCCTTACGCTCATCAGACGATTGAAACCCATCCCTAATCACATTCAATTGATGCCCCCAAATCGGGAATGCATTCACATCGACGAAACTACGGAAACAGAACTGAACTTACTTAGACATACATAGAAAGAGCTCCAAATACGTCATCGTTTGACTCCGCCAAAACCTTTTTAACAGACGTGTAAGCCCTTCACTCGCCTTCCGATAATCTCCAAGCTCTCTCTCATCGCTTTCAAAAACTTCCCACCAAGTGTCTCTGCTACGAGGATTCTCCACCAATTCTTCACTTCCTGAATGAAACCCTAGCAATCCACAATGTCACCGTCCGGCGGCGACGGAGCAATATCCGCCGATGACCGCTGCACGTGCTTTTCCGGCGAGAATGGTGACGATCGAGACAAGTTGGACCGCCGCCGGAGCTGTCAGCACTGCAGGCGACGGTCCGATCTCCTGTCTCCGTCGTCGTCGTCGTCTTCTCTACTCAGCTTCGATCCGGTTCCGTTGAAGGACTATGATAAAGTGTTGAGGATCGTTACAGCCTCGGCGAAAGGATTCACCATTGGAGCAGGTCTTAAAGGTGGCCTCGCTCTCTTTGCAATTCTTGCTCGCTTCAGACGCAGACGATTATTGACCTCTGCCAAGTAAAAATTATTCTCAATTTTGTGTCTCTTGGATTCGATCTATTATGTGTGATATATATATTTGTATACGTTTGTGTTCATTTCTTTAATATATATTTACTGGTTCAGGAAGGTTAACATGGTTTCGAGCAGTGACGATGTGATTTTGGCAGTTAAAGAAACTCTCAGATATGGTCTCTTCCTCGGCACCTTTGCTGGCACATTTGTTTCTGTGGATGAAATTATAGCTACTTTGGGAGGAAACCGTAGGCATGACTTTCTCTCTGTCCTCCTGTTTGAATTTGCTAATTTTCTAGTTTTTTGCTATAATTGTTGAAATTTTTAGTTTACTTGGTGAGGCTAGTGGTTAAATTTGATGTTTGATTAATTGAATTGATGATTTTGGAAGTATGATTGGTAAAATGATGTTCTAATTCAGGACAGCAAGATGGAGGGCTTTATTGGCTGGGGCAATTGCAGGGCCTTCAATGCTTCTGACTGGGTTAAACACACACATGAGCTTGGCCATATACATCCTTATGCGTGCTGCTGTCTTGGCATCGCGCTGTGGAATAAAGAGCAAGAGATTTGGGCACATTTGTAAACCTCTCACTTGGGCACATGGAGACATTTTCCTCATGTGTCTCTCCTCTTCACAAATTTTGTATGTACCTTCCTGCCAAAATATAGTCTTCTATTCATTTAACATGCTGCATGTTCTGTTGATAATGTTATAGTTTGTGTCATTTTCTTCTTCAAATCAATTGTTAGAAACCACATATTTCCAAAAAGTAAAGAAGAAAAGAAAATTAAGCACACGCTGTTTTTCACACTAGGAAGTTGCTGATGAAGTTTTTCCAAATTACTAAGTAGTTTGCCAATTAATTTTTTTGTTAATTAAAAAAACATGCTAAGTGACTGCCAATAAGTTTGTTGAGGGTTGTGGATTTAGTGATGAAGATCTGGATTCAAGTCAGCTTCATGTGGACCCGCTAGCAATGACAGTTAACACCCAACCACTATTCTTTACACTTTTCAATGACTTTTTGTAAATCTTTTATCAATCCAATCTTTGAATTATTTTTTTGTCAAATTTTTTGTGCGTATCAAATATCAAGACAAATACCTATCAAATAACAAGTCAATCATATATAAGTAAGTGTTGTGTGAGGCGGTTCTGGATCTCTAACTAATTTAGTTTTTGATGGGTTTAATAAATATGAAAAGGATATTCAATTCAAAGGTTGGACTGCCAAAAAGTGAATTTTGCAAGAAATTACCGATAGATGATTGATCGACTTATTCTTGCCCAAGGGGTGCATGGATCCCTCTCCATGTATAAGTATCCATATACATATTTCTATACTCGCACACAAACACAAATTCTTTATGTAGAAGCTACCTTTTATTCGTCTGGGACATCTGGGTGTTGTTGGGTTATTATATGCATTTAATATGTTTGTCATTCATGTCAAGACTCAAGTATCAAATCAGTTAGACACAAGCAAGACTTCCAATCCATTAACTCATATTTTTCTAATAAAAGTCTAGAATAAAACTCAATTCTAAATCATGATGTTGGTGACAGTATCTTTGATGAGTCTGATCCCTGATTACTTGATTTTTAGTATGCATGAAAAATATAAGGACACTTTTGGATTGCTGGAAAATGAATCTTACAAAAGAGAAAAAAGACATATTTCCGGACGTAAGATCAGCCTTTTCTTACACTAAAGTGTAAATGGTTCTCTTTCTTCTCTCCTTGTGGTCACCCTCTCTCTATATTTAGCTCTCTGTGGGTTTCTTTATACATTGTACATATCTATGTATTGGTAATGCTTCTGTTCCATATCTCAAATTATGAATAATTGGTTGGCCATCCAAATCATTCATTAGTGATTAGTCTGATAACTATTTATTAAAGCATCTTTGTTATAATGTGAAGTGAAAAATAGAGGAAGGGGACAACCTTCAAACCCAAAACACAAACCTTGAATCATCAAGAAAGAATAGGAAAACCTAATTAGAAAACTCAAAAGTATTGTTCTATTGACAGCTAAGTAGCTTTACAAGGTTTTTAGATCCAAATTCAAATCAAGTCCATGATAAAAGGGGCTTAGGGATCCTTAAATTACAACAATGTTGAAAAATAAATTTGGACTTATTGCCAGGAGGTCAATTTGGATTTTATTTCATGGAGTTAAATACTGGAAGTTATCTACATACTATGGATGTTAATATAAGACAGAGAAAAATGATTGGCTCACTGAAAGGGCCAGCGGCCAGCCAAAAGGCTTCCCAGCCACACAACTGTTGATACCCCAAGCCTGGTCCCACACTGACA
>JAOTQH010000018.1:3643984-3658972 GCA_025631255.1 Cornus kousa
CACACAAAGAACACAAAGATTTACGTGGTTCACCGAAACTCTAGGCTACGTCCACAATGAATATCCCACGAAAGATTTCACTATGCAAAAATCTGAGATTTCAAGTTTCAGCCCCCAAACCCTAGCTCCCACTGTCACTCTTTTTCCTGCAATTTTAAGTGTTATCTCACTACCCACTCCAAACCCTAAATGCCCTTATATACCGGGCCAAAACAAAATTTGGGCCACGTTGAAATGTATTTCTAATTTACTACTACTTTCTGAATCTTTTCTGCCTGTGGACTAAAGAGGATTTCTTCTTCTTCTTCTTCTTCTTCCATTTGAGGTTGAAGTTTTTTATTTTTATTTTTTTGTTGTTGATTATTTTGGGTGTTTTTTTCGTATTTAGTTTGTAGGAGTATCTTCATATAGTTCTGGTAAGGGAAAAAGCAATGAAGGTCAAATCAAGTATGGTTTCAGCCTAGTGAAAGGGAAAGCTAATCATCCCATGGAGGATTACCATGTTGCTGAGTTCATGCAGATAGAAGGACATGAGCTTGGACTCTTTGCTATTTATGATGGCCATTTGGGGGATGGTGTGCCTGCCTACTTACAGAAGAATTTGTTTGCCAGCATCTTAAAGGAGGTGGGTTGTTGATTCAAATTTGTAATGGTTGATTACGTATTTGACTTATTTTGGAACAAAATTAATATTCAAGGATGTATCTTATGCTTGTGGGGTTAAATATTCTAGGAAGAGTTTTGGACTGATCTAAATCGATCTATCTTGAAAGCCTATGAGAAAACCGATCAAGAAATTCTTTCGAACACTTCCAACTTGGGGAGAGGTGGGTCTACTGCTGTTACAGCGATTCTGATGAATGGCCAAAGGTTATGGGTAGCCAATGTGGGAGATTCTCGAGCAGTTCTCTCAAGAGGGGGTCAAGCGATACAAATGACTATAGACCACGAGCCTAACACGGAAAGAGGGAGCATCGAACATAAAGGAGGCTTTGTCTCAACAATGCCAGGTTCTTTCCTGAAACCATTGTTCAATGATAGATTGATTATTCACATTTCTAAAGTTAAATGTGGACATTACCAATATGTTTCTAAACAATCAGAATTGTCAAATCACTCAATATTTACTCATCTTCTCTGAAGCGGGCATATGGCTTCAAAATTTCTTATTTGGGTTTTTATAGTTTGCACTTCAATTTTTATTTTTGGTAGGGATTCTTTGGAGCAAATCAACTCCAAGTTTCTTGTCCTGTCCCTGCCACCTGTTTATGTTTTTAAGTAATGATACTGAATCATTGGTCAATGCATAATAAGAGTCACATCATAGGATCTTGCCTTTTTTTTTTTCTTTTTTTTTTTGAAAGGATGAAATATCGGCGCACATTGATAACACTATCAACTGATACTGTTTTATGTCCTTTTCATATAACTTGAAAAATTCCATTTAGATGTTGGGTGGAGGTGCAGTCACTTCAAATGCACCCAAAAAAAAAAAATTATAATAAGAAATAGAGCATAAAATGGAGAACAAGAATTGAAAATATCTACTACGTTGTTTAAATTTATGAACTTTTGAAGCCTGTAGATCGTTTTGTTAGGTCTTTTTGAATTTTCAGTTTATTTGTATCTATTGGTAATTATTATTATTATTACAAGCCATGATTGAGATTATACCATAGCATGACAAGGAATGCATTTTAACAGAGGGGACTGTGGCCTATTAAAGAAATGAATTCTATGATAACATGCACTGAAGCGGATGCTTGAGGATCGTATAATTCTACAACCTGATAAGTCTCAAGGGATTTAGTAATAGGTAAATATACACTCTTGGGTATGCCATGTCAATCTGAAGGTGGGAATTATAGACCTTAGAAGCTTTCATATAATCAAATGGGAGCCTTCTTACTAGCTCTTCCTTGGGAGATCTTGGATGCATGCTTACAGTGTCATTCCTCTTCGTATGACAAAGTAAACAAGGCAATTTGGGACACAGTGACAATTATAGTAACCAATGGGCCATTAGCCCAATGGTATAACCTCCTCTTTGAGGGTAGGGGTTCAAACCCGTGTGGATAACGTGTTTGAGTACGTACCTGATCCCAAAAATAAATGAATAAAATGACAATTATAGTAGCAGGCACAAAGAATTCATTACCCTCTGCAGAGGCACATATCTCGGGTAGAGTTTTCTTTAACAAGTATGATGATGAACAGATCTCAACTAAAAAGTTTCATAGTTTTCCCATACCTGAATGTGAGGATATCCTAGGCAAGGGTTTCTTGAGAATAATAATAAAAAAGTACACCCATCAGAAACAATCTTGAAGTGTGTCAGGGTCCAGAATCGGATAAAAAGAAGTATACAGCTTATGAGCCCGGTATGCAGCTAGTGTGAGGCATTGCTCAGTGCTATAGTTCTAAATCCCCTCTTGAGTCATTGTCTGGGCAAAAGTTTATGAAAAACTATATATTATTCAGTTATTGTTTAAACGACCAATTCTTGCTTATCGCCTTTCTCCCTGTTTCTGAAAAGTTACTTCAATTTTTGGTATTGCAGTACCTTAATTTTCCTGCTTTGTATAATGCTTCAAGTTTTCCTTCCATTCCTTTAGAATCACTTTCTATATTCATGGACTTATTCGGATTTCACATGGATGGACTTATTGTCATATGTGTTGCATTTGAAGTGTTTAATACCCCATTTTAAATAATAGTGACAACCATTTTTGTGAAGTTTTTATGACGACTCATTTCGTTATGGCAGCAACATTTTGGATGATTGATGTATACTTTCACATTTTATGTAAAGTGTAATCGAGTCAATCAATTTTTACAGGGCAGACAAGCACATACTAATTCCATTAATTTAATTGAGTTGGATTTTCAGTGTCAAGTCTTTTCATTTTAGCACTTGACTAGAGAGAGTTGCTGAAGTTTTCACTTCTTTCACCTACGCGTTTCTGTCACTTAACCGCAGCATAAATTCAAGACTCAAAAACATGTATTTAGCAAATCAGGAATTACAAATACTTAATAAATTAAATTGAACTTGCACAGGTAAGTAGTTTTGTCTGGTGTTTCAAGATTCTCCAGAATGACTTGTTTTAAGTGTGTATTTAACATGAAACATTTTTGTTAGGAGCATAGGAACTTCAATATTAATCGGTCAGTTATATGATGCAAGTCTAACTCGAGGAGTATGAGCATGTTTTGTGCATCTTTCTCTCATGTACCCTAAACTGCAGCATGACTTACACATCCTTGAATGAAAATTAGTTCTTTGGTATTTCTTTTATTGTACTTGAATAAAAAATATTTGGCTGGTATTATAATTTTACTGAGCAAGGCTCCTAGTTGGGCTGAAGTTTTATATGGATGTTGAAACTGCCGTCTCTTGCTTAAAAGAAAAGAAATAAAATAAAGAACGAAAAAAGTGATGCCTTTTCCACTTTATTATCAGGGGATGTCCCTAGAGTGAATGGGCAGCTGGCTGTTTCTCGTGCTTTTGGAGATAAAAGCCTCAAGTCACACTTGCGATCAGATCCTGACATTCAAGATACCACCATTGATGTCAATACCGATATATTTATCCTTGCAAGCGATGGTCTCTGGAAGGTGAGTCGCTACCACATTTGCATAAACCGGGTGGCAGATTGTAGTGAATTTAAGTGCTTGCATAGATCATAGATGAAAAATAAAAATTGTTAGCGTAAATAGTTTTTTTTTTTTTTTTTTTTTTGACATGTGAGATCAATCCAGGTAATGGCTAATCAAGAGGCAGTTGATATTGCAAGAAGAATCAGAGATCCCCAGAAAGCAGCCAAGCAATTAACAGCTGAGGCATTGAAGAGAGACAGTAAAGATGATATATCTTGTGTAGTTGTTAGATTTGGCAGATAAAACCTCCTTTCTGCAGCATATTGTTTCTGTTGCCAGTATGTAAAATAAGAGTTTCTTCACAATAGACACCACCTATGTATACTCAGTTTGGATGATTCTCACAGGTTTCTGGCTATAAACTACGAGAATGCTCATAAATAAGGAGGGAATAAAAGATCTTTGTTATTTGTTATTTATTTTATTTTATTTTATTTTTTATTTATGTTTGGTGTTCAGTGTTCTGTATTGTTTCTGTGGTATATTGTCAATTAAGTTATGCAATGATAAGCATCACTCTGTAAAGGAAGAAACATGGAGTTGATTGTGAATGGAGGAATTATAAGTTGTGATTTCACTATGAATACTATGGGAGTCTGGATTCTTGTCTATCTTTGCCCTATAACTCTGTCCAGCTTTTGACTTTTGCTTTCAGTTCTTGGTCGATTGACCTTAGCTAGTCAAGCTTTCAAGATTTAATAGTAATATATAATAAATGAATAAAGAGTTTTAATAAGCAGGCAAAATATATTTAAACAAAAATAAGACAAGAACTAAAGGAAAAATAAAAAATAAAAAAATCATTGTAAAATAATATGTTAATGAGTAGAAGAAATATACTACTTGACAAATATAACAATTAAAATATTGTTTGATAACAAGAAGAAAAGAAAAAAAAAATTGTTAAGGCTAGATTAGATATTAGATTAATAGATGCGAGAGCCATGGTACTTCAAAATCATGTTGCTTATGGTAATAAAATAACTTTTTAATATTTGGTACAAGAGAAATTGAAAAGAAGAGCTGAAAGTGAGAATAAAGAAAAAAATATAAATACAGTATATTATTTAAGATGTTTGAAAAATATATTTTAATAGTGATAAAAGAATATACTACTAAAGTGTCTCATTACTCATTATTTCCAAGCATTAGGTGGACTCTTTCCAAAACGCAGACGCTAGTAGACGGTATTGTCGGTCAACAATTGCAAAAACCCTAGAATGCATTTTAAAGCCGCCACACACGTTAGTCAGTTGTTCCGTCCTATATATAGCCAACCAAATGATACCACTATGTCTCTCTCTCGTCATGAAGTTATGAGCAAACTTTTCATACTGGTATGTCATAATAGCTATTATCATAGATGATTTTGTAGTTCATATATATATATATAATGTATTTGTGTATATTTTGCCTCTCCTTTCAGCTGCAAAGGCATAGATCTGATGATCTGTTTCTTGATGGCTTTGTTCTGGAGGCATATATTTAATCTCCAAAGTTTTAGGGGTTTAGTTTAAACCAGAGCTGTGGTTCTTGCTACTCTGGCCTCCCCTTATTTGGTACATTTCCGTTTGGTTGGCTAGATATTGCATGAAATTGATATTTATACTAATTTTATATATAAACAGATGTTGATTTGGCTTTGTTTTAGATCCCCATTAATTTTCTAAGTCATCTCAGCAACCATAAATAGCATAAGATTAATATGGATCATTTGTCTTAAGTTTGATTGCATTGGATATAATAATTTTGATTAATGGTGGTGTTGGAACAGGCAAAAGAGACACTAGCTGCCGCATGAATTTTGATTATGTTTTTATTATTCAAGGTTGTGACATTTAGGCAAAGCATGTGGTAAAGATTGCATTGTTGCTTCTTCTTTTTTGTTTGTAGAGAAATGCTAGGCGCAGTTGTTTGGCGACTATGGTAGCAACTCGCTGCACAAGTGAATGGAAGCTTTACACTATTTGAGTATTTTATTGTAAACAATAAATAAATTGAGATGCCCTTTCATGTTGTTTTTAGAATCCTAAGTGAGAAATTATTAGGTGGTTTGAGATCATATGGTGTTGGCCGCCAATCACAAGATGCACCAAATGTGTTAGTATCTTGTGACTGTCTAGAACCACATAATTTCATACTACTTAATAATTTCTTGATTAATTATGGTGAATTTAAAACACTTATATTGGATTTGGTTTGAAGGTAGAATTTAGAGATAAAGGGAAGGGTGAGACGATGAATGAAAGTGTGTTATAGTAGATTTATCAAATTGAAAGGGAATGTCAATTTTGAGCTTTTGATTTATTCATAAACTCAAAATAAGGGGCTTGTGTTCTTAACTGGTGCTGCGAGCGTGATGCCACCGTTGTTAAGCGATACCAATTCTATAAGAATATCAGCGAGTGTGAACTCAAACTGGTTCCTTATTTAGTTCACTATAACAGAGTCGAACGAATTTGGTAACAAGGCAATAATGATGTCAACTTGAAATTTACCACCCAAGTCAGCCCCATTGATCTCTAGTTAATTTTAAATAATAAACAATCATTTTTAAAATACGATCTCTTACAGGAGTTCTTTAGGTTATCTCAATGGTATTCAAGTCTGACACAGTATTAAGGCATACACTCTATCTAATCTCACCAAAACATCTCATTGATATTTAACATGATGCTTGAAGAAAATAAAATAATGCAAATGTTAGCTTTGGAGCGTATTCAAGATAAACTCTAGAATATTGCACCAAATCATATCATTTGCCTTATTTCACTTATTAAAAGCTCCACTTACCACTTTTGTCTCTTTCCCAAAATATCTCAGATTTGTCTTTATCCAAAAAGGCGTCATCAAGATGGATCGATCCAGCCAATGTTTGATAGATCTCAGCCATGTTCGTATCTGAATATCCTTCTTTCATGTTAATTGGAATGTACCAATCATGTCAAGGAGAGAGTGTCCGAAATTACATGGAGGGACACAGAGTGGCATAGGTTCACAGGCCACACCTGATCTTATTCCTTTTACTCAAATTGTTAGATAGAATTTCTGGAATTTATCTTGTAATGGTATGGAAAATATCTGTTTTTGGGCAGTTGGTTGTTTATTTGAAATATGTGATTTAATTGTGTATTTATTTTGACTGATAGTGTGTGAATTGCTTGTTTAATTGATAATGAGCCATGCAATGCTATGGAATGCAATGCCATGCAATATCACTCCCCATTTTCAAAACATTTTCCGTCATCATTTTTAAACCGTTAATGCAACCCGTCCAATGACAGCTCCATGGCGGCACGAGAGAAGGATTGACTAACTATCCCTGACCACAAGGTAACTCCAGGGCGTCATTTGAGGTCCAGTTAACTTAACCATACTAGGGCAGTCTCCCTAGTTCCCTCTAGGTCACATTAACCCCACGGTCCCTATGCAACTCCTAGGCGGCCGGGTTTTCGCAAACCCTTTCCAAAACCTTTTCCATCAAAACCTTTTTCATTTCCTTTTAAAATCATTTTCCTCAAAACCTTTTTCATTTTCTTTCCTTTTTAAATCATGTTCATAAATTTAAAGTGCAACCAAGTGAATAATATCAATTTCTTAATGAATTAAAACATAATACATTGTATTTGCCACTTGTATAATAAAAAATATAATTTTAGATAGGGTAGGAAGTAAGTAACTATAATCCGAATAGAAATACAAATACCATGCATGCACAATTGTCTTTTGGAGAAAGTTGTAATTATGTCCATTATCCCAATCTTTGTGCAATAAATACAAATTTTAGGGGTGTGAGTATAATTCTAGTGATGCTAATATTAGCGCTTATATATAGAATAGAGGTTGGGGGTCATTCTCGCTTGGCTTGGTTTCTAGGTTAAAGGTTTGAGATAAAAATTGCAATCGGATCCAATGGCCGAATTGAAGACGATCTATTTCAATGACGAGAGTGGTTTTGGGTTCCTCACACCGGACGTTGGCGGCGCAGATATGTTGTTCCTCAAGTACTCTATCCGATCCAGGAGCTTGCAGATTCCTGTGCAAGGCAAGACGGTAGAGTTTTTGGTCACACCGGACGTTGGGATTATATCGACGGCCCCAGCGGCGGCGTAGATGATAGTAAAGATACGACTGTTATCTGCATGGCCGTGACGGTGGCGATGTCGGTGGCTTTTGGGTAATTTTTAAAATGTTTATGCTATCTCAATCTTCATATATAGATATATATTATCATCTACTACAAAGAGTTGATAGTAACCACCACGGTCCAATTGATAGTGTCTCATGGACCATCAAAGAGAACAACTATCATCCTACTGATTTTCTTCTCTTGAAATCTTTTTTTATCAACATTCACACTATTTGAGGGACTTCAAAGAAGGTCTGCCAAGTATTTTTTTTCCCTTGTATGGTGTGTTTGGTTGGGGATAATGGAGGTAGGGGCTGCGCCGATGAAGAAGTCTAAGAAGAAGATTCATCTGTTCGATTCGTCCGACTCCCCGCCATTGGGGACTAGTGGAGTGAAGCGTTTGGAAATGCTGAGGCCGTTTCAACTCGGGAAGTTTCCGGCGGAGGTGAAACCGAGGAATGAGGTGCTTGGTAGGCCATTAACACGAGCAGAGATTAGAGTGCTTATTAAGCCTTACTTGTCTAGTAATCGCCAGGTCAATCTGGGTAAGCTTTGTTGAGTTTGAATTTTGGCTTTCTTTGTTTGATATGCAAAGTTCAAGTTTTTTCCCAATTATTTGAGGTCTATCTAAGGTCACAACCTCTGTAAACTATGCACTGTTAAATATGCATAATATATGTTAATTGAATAATGCAGGTAGGGATGGATTGACACATAACATGTTAGAATTGGTACATTCACATTGGAGGAGGCAACCCATATGTAAAGTTCGATGCTTGGGCGTTCCTACTGTAGATATGGAGAATGTCTGCCGTTGTCTTGAGGTTTTAACTCTCCACTTTATATCAAATTCCTTTGAACTGTAAATGTCATTTCAGTATTCAATGTGTTAATGGTTCATGAATGTTCTAGATTATTGAAATTATAATATTTGTTTTAACAAAAAAAAAATGGCTTTGCATATTTTATCATGATTATACCTTTTTCACCAGACATTAACATTCACTTAAAGTAGCATCAAGTTTGAGTTTCTAAATTTCATTGTTTGTGGACTTTGATCAGCCATATAAAATATCTGCCAGAACATTTTTTTTTCTTTTATTTAAATTGAGTACCAAGGAATGGATCAAGAACCAAATAATTTATGATATAATCTTTTAGTTTTGGTAGAAGAGTATACACAGCTGATACAATGCAATTGATGTGGTTCTTACAATCCTATTATTATCACTTATAAGAATTATGTGTGTTTTTGTATGTGTGATAGGCATGTTGATTTGAATGTCATGGGCATATTTAAAATATGTTGTTAGGTAAGTTTGTGTAATACTACATGCATGCAACCGGTCTGTGGGTGGTAACTACTCAAAATCTGACACAATTTCGATCTTCTAGACAATTCTGTATTAGCAATTGTACATGATTGATACAATCTAGGGCACATTTTTTCCAGTCTACTCCTACTATGGGTTTTCCTTTTCCATAACGTTCTCTTTGTTGCTTCAGACTCTCAATGAAGTTCATTCTCTTAAACTCTTTGAACAAGCTGACTTAGTTCTGCACTAGGGAGCTGAAACTTAATCGTTAGGATAATCTTTCTAGAAGTATTTGTCTTCATCTGTGTCATCATAACGATATCAAGGGCAAGGTGTTTCCACCTCTGTCTAGTGCAAGAAAAAGCACATGCATGATGTATCATTATAGTAATTGTTTGAAGGCACAACTGTACGATGTATTTGGCCCATGGAATGACCACAATTGCAGGAAACAACCTCTGTTGAACTTTAGAATTACGATTGAAGTTGTTTTAAATACATTTTCTGGCATGAAGAGTTACATGCCAGTTTCCATTGAAAATTAACCTAATGCAAGTTATTCTACAGACGTAGTAGTTCTTTAAGAGGCTTTTTCCCCCTACATTATATAGTTTTCTTAACATCTTGCACTTATATATGCATATGTTTCTGTATCTATTGTATATGTTATACCACACTAACCGTCTGTTGTTCCCCTTATGAAGTGTCAAATCTGTGATGCACATTTTATGTTGATCATCAGACTAAATTTATATAGTACAGTTCTTAGACTAGCTATGCTACATAAAACTCTTCAAAGCTAGTTAGCCACTGACTCAAGTGCGTTCGTGATGCCAGGAAAAGACTGGTGGAAAGGTCATTCGTCGGCTTGGTGGCGTGGTTTATCTTTTCCGTGGCAGAAACTATGATCATCGCACTCGTCCGCAGTTACCTGTGATGCTGTGGAAACCGGCTACACCAGTTTATCCCAAACTTATACAAGAAGCTCCAGAAGGGTTGACAAAAGCTGAAGCTGATGAGTTACGGAAGAAAGGGGAAAATCTTCTTCCAATTTGTAAATTAGGTAAACCACTAATGTCCTCCTCCTTATAATTTGTCTGCTTGTCACAAGGTTTTCTCAAAGCATCTTATTCTCTCTTCTTAGAAATACAAATGTGAGGCAAGTAACTAAATTGATGCTTAATGCTCTCTCTCTCTCTCTCTCTCACACACACACACACACACACACACACAGAATTTGATCATCTTGTTCTTTCTAGTCATGGAGTTAGAAACACAAATGTGAGGCAAGTAACTAAATTGATGCTTAATGCTTATAAACACAGAACCTAGTGGAGCATGTATATTAAAAAAAAGTGATAAAGTAATTGAGGTGGCTTAAGGTTGCATTTTGTTGTTTGATTGCAATAAGTTTGCTTGTGATTTATTTATTTATTTATTTTTTATTTTTGGTGGTAATTTGGAAGGCTAATGTGATCCATCCAGGTGATGCATGATGATAGTAAAAGCGATTTGGGCAGAAACAACTGTGTTGTGGAACACAATGATCCCTTGAATCCTGCCACCTCTTCTCAAAATTATGTCTAAACAGATTGCCTACCTTTCAGAAATCTCCTTGTGAGATGTAGTATAGCTGACAATTCTTTAACACTTTGGAATAAGTTGTCCTTTTGATGGAAATTCTTTGGTTAAACACCGCAAATATTTCTTTTTACCTTACCTTTTGATGTCTGCAAAAAGTTGCCTATCCAAATAGTATATTTGAACTCCACTTACTTTTTGGCCTTATTATTATTATTTTTCTTAGTGTGGTACTCACACACACATGCCTCCGTGGAGGCTTGAACCCTTGACCTTCCTTTGGAAAGTAAGGGCCTGATACGCTAGGTGTAACAAGGGTCATTTGTCCCACATCGGATCCGGATGGGAAAGTGATTGGGTATAAATGGGTAGGTATGCAGCACTATCCAAAAGCTTGAGCTTTTGGCTAAATGGGCAAGCGCCCACCCGTTACACTAGGCCACTAGCCCGTTGGTCTTTTTGGCATTATTTGAATGGCTTTAATAGTTTATCATTAGTGGTAGCTTGTTACATTGGTCTCAATGATGGTTTAGAGCTCCTGGTTTTAATCATGTTTCATCCCATTCTTTATTCTTGAATTTATATATCAAATGCTACATTTTGTTGCATGTTAATGAATTTTGTATTTGCATGCATATGAATGCTTCCTGATAAATGTGTGTGTGTGTGTGTGTGTATATTTTCAAGTGGATACTTTACTAATATATGCTCACTTTTCCTGAGAATATTTTTATGTATCAGTTTAACTTCTCTTACTTCTGTTGAGGTTTCCATTTTGGACTAAACTTCTTTTGGAATATGTACCACTTGTTTACTTTGTCTTGCCACAGCAAAAAATGGTGTGTATGTTTTCTTAGTGAGAGATGTGAGGCATGCCTTTGAAGGAAGTCCATTAGTGAAGATCGACTGCAAGGGGATGCATGCGAGTGATTACAAAAAAATAGGTGCTAAGTTGAAGGTCCGTATATATTCTCGGTTCTATTATCTTATTAAAAAGTATGTACCGTTGCTTGATTTTGCACATAATCACGTGAATCTTCACATGACTATTTGTAAACCATTAATAACAATATATTTTTGTGAAATAGAAGAACTAAATAATCAGGTTGAAGAATGAATCACTCAACGCTATATAAATCATCAAATTACAAAAAATTGAAAGCTTGTACAACCTAGCCAAGTTGCAATATGGCAATGCAACCCATTATCTTGTCTTGGGCGCATTTAGCTAATTGACCTTCCCATGGGCCTATGTTTAGCTCAAATATGAATTTTAGCCCTCCTATTGGAATGTCTCTTTACATGACAGAGGCTCTCTTCTGTAATTGTATTTTTCCCTTTTGTAACTTACAGCCCTAGAGGGAATTGTGGACATTACAGTATCTTAACAATCGATTGGTACTATAACCCCAAAGATGTCTGAAAAATATATTTATGCCCATAGTACTCAGTAGAGCAGTTTAGATACAGTTCATTGTACATTTATAGAGTAACATATAGACTATTGATTGGTTATGCTCTTTGTTATTATTATTTTTTCTTGTGTTACTGTCCCCCAAGTAATAATGGACACGATGCTTGGTTTCTGTTGTTTTACTATTTCTTGAATCGATCTTCATCTCTCGACAGGAATTAGTTCCTTGCGTGCTATTGTCTTTTGATGAGGAACAGATATTGATGTGGAGAGGACAAGATTGGAAATCAATGTATCAAGAAGCTCCTCCAGCTTTTCGTGGTGATAGTGATGCTGGTAATGGTGTCAATTGCTCAGGTATGCATGAGTTTAGAGGTTAGAGTGCAATGAAACTAGGCACAATGCATCTGCTCCACCTTTTCCCTAATTTTTTTCCTTGTTTCCTTTTCTTGGGGAGAAGGTGGATGGGGTAAAGAAGTGGTCAGTTTGATTGATATTAGACGGCATGGTAAAGAAAAAATCAATAGACCTGTTGCAGTCAAAGTATCAAACTTCTTGGGATTTCATGGAACCCTTGTTTCTTTCTAAGATATGACTACTGAAGCAGTTTTCTAGAAATTGCATTACTGAATAACTAAGATTTCACCTCAGCTATTTATCTTCCTAAATAGATACCTGGAAACGAGTTGTGTGTGTGTGTTTGTGGCAAACAATGTTTTCTTCCTCCCTTCATTTCCTGGCTTTCAAATCTGAACATTGTAAATAAAGAAAATTAAAGAAGGGAAGGGTTAAACAGACAAAATCGACTGAGCTTTTAGATCAAAAGTATGCAAAAGTAGTTACAAAAATGTTTGCCCCAGACGACTCATTACTAGTGATCCATTGGCAACCATTTTCCCTTGAGATTGGTTCAAAATGCACCATATTTTAAAAATACATCTCAATCCTTTGTACTTCGTGAAGGACTAATATTTCTGTGATGAAACTTAGCAGTTATGCTCATGTTTCAAACTGTTCTTGATAGTACTGTGAGCTGACGAATCTTACTATAAAATTTGGTTTTGATTTCGCAATGATGTTCTCCATTTATTTATGAATGTAGGAAACCAAAATGCTGATTTTCAAAAACCGGACACTATAACAGTGAGTTCAAGCCCTAGAATGATGTCCTTGTGGACATGTGCAATTGAGTCAAGCAAGGCATTGTTGCTGGATGAGATCAACCTTGGTCCTGATGCTCTATTGGAGAAAGTGGAGGAATTTGAAGGCATGTCACAGGCCACGGAGCACTCCTATCCAGCTTTTGTTTTGTCAAGCGAAGATGGTTCTGGTAGTTCAAGGTCAGAGTATGAAAATGGTCCTTACAGTGAGGATTATGGTGAAGATGAGACCTATAGTGATGATGATGATGATGATGATGATGATGATGATGATTATATTGATGATTCCGCAGCTTCTCCAGGATCATTAGCTGTGGATTTGATAGCAACACGGCTGAGTGAGAATGAAAGGTGAATGAATATCTGCAGGTGGTCTTCCAGTTAGTTTGCAATGTATTGTCTCCTGATTTTACCAAATTATGTGCCATAGATCCAAGTTCAATTCTAATCTAAAGCTCAACAAATTAGTGGGGTAGATATGGGAACTATAAAATGTAAATTTATGTGAGTAGATGATCAATGTAAGAGCAATGATGCAGAATCAATTGAAATTATATATTATAGTAATATTTTCTTCTTTTTTTCTTTTTCCCCTCATTTTGTAGGTCAATTATATGAATTTCGCAGTACTTAAAACCATGTTGTAATAGTTTGGCGTCACAATAATCATGAGTCAAGAGGTGGTGTTTGGTTGAATTTATGTATGCAGAAATGGCTGCATTCCTTTTTCTTTTTCTTTTTTTGCCATCATCCATGCTAAGAGGCAACGTAAGAAACAGTGAATATGAGTACATGAAACAAAATTTAACAATTGCGTTGTGCCATCTGCTTAAGACAAGAAGTCAATATTGGAAACTGTCTGCGCCAGATTAAAAAAATACACAGCAGCCAAACACAGACTAATAATATGTCCCACGTTATACACCATCAATATTTTTTCCTTTCTTCAGTTTTCAAATCAAGGCATTCACGAATCACAGTTGTTCTTATCAAACATTATAGAGGTTTTATGATCATCTCGTGCACAATTTTTTTAAAAAATCATACTGTATAAAAGGATTATTTATATATATATATATATATATATATATGTTTGTGTGTGTGTGTGTAGTTATAGGGAAGAAAAATATCATGGTTCTTTTTAGTGTGCTACCAAAATGTCATTTTACTATTAAATTAATTAATATCTACCCACCATCTCGGATTAGAGGGCTACAGATTGCAGAGATGTTGATTAAATCAAAATTTAAAATATTTAACTCTTCTTAATAATGCCAAATTCACTAAAGTTGACACTGATTACCAACAATTCAACAAATGCCCTACTATAATATCTTATACGAGTACTATTACATTTGAATTTATTAATGTGAATCGAATAACTTGTAAACCCAAGTCACAAAGAGAGAG
The DNA here is from genome assembly GCA_025631255.1 of Cornus kousa. NCBI lineage: Eukaryota > Viridiplantae > Streptophyta > Magnoliopsida > Cornales > Cornaceae > Cornus > Cornus kousa. Next base: position 3,658,655 of record JAOTQH010000018.1, read on the forward strand.
AGGTGTACAGTATTGACTCTCAGCTGGGTCAACTCATTACTTTGACTGGCATTTTGATACTATTCTTTTATTTATTATTATTATTTTTAACCGATATTATTCTTTTATGATATATGGTTTAAATATGAGCAACATACTAATGTAATTCATGCATTAATTTTTCGTACTCAGAAGTGTTAATTTAAAAAAGAAAAAAAAAAAAATCCACTTCATTGTATACTTGCCCTTTACCTTTTATGCTTCAGATAATTTTTAATTTTTTATATTTTTTCAATCACTGTTATGAAGTTATTTGTACAATATACAAATATATACACC
>JAOTQH010000018.1:3667006-3682288 GCA_025631255.1 Cornus kousa
GCTTACTGATCTAAGTCACCCGATTCATAACTAGAAGGTTTCTCTTGTCTTTTTCTAATCGGAGCTAAAACTCCGGAAATGAAAAAGGGCAAGATAGGAATATTACTTGATACTACTAAAAATGTCCAAAAAGAAAAGAAAAAAGAAAAAAAAAAAAACAAAAAAGGCAAAGTATAGGAAACCTCCACTTGTAGTCGTCTATTTTTTTTATAAAAAAAACCTCTGAACTTGTAACTTTTTTTCCAATAAATCCCCTTATTTAATTACCAAAGAATCTAGGAAATCTCTTAGTCTATTTTTTAACCAAAAAATCCCCCGCATTTGTAACATTTTTCCAATAAATCCCTTGTTTAATTACCAAAGAACCCCCTCAACCATATGAAGGGGATAAAATGACCATAATGACCAAAATTCTTGTTTTATAAACTTTTTATGCATATATTATTTGCAATATTTAGATGTAATGTTGGTGAGATAAGAATTTTTGAAGTTGGGGAAATTAAAATTTAAATAAAAGGGCATTTTGGTCCAAATATAACTATTTTACTCCCTTAGATATTTGAAGGGTTCTTGTCTTTAGACAGGATTTACTGGAAAAGACTATAAGGTCTAGGGGGGGTTTCGTGTACTCCTATAAATTTGAAAAAAATACACTAAAATGGTCGATTCAAATTGAAATTGTGGAGTCATCCATAATTGTTTATTCAAAACAAAGGAATTGGTTTTTTCAATTATTTTGTTGTCGCAAGAATTTTTTAGTTTTGCTTATTGCACCTTGATCTAAGTCACGTAAGTTTTCTAAACTAGTGATGCTCTCTTCGTCCCAATTTCACTATGTAAGATTTAAATTTTGTTGTTTTTTCGCTGTCGTACTCACATAGTTTGTTTCGATGTAAAATATATATATTTTTAAATATTTTTCCTTTTCAGGTAAAATACTTTCTTTATTTTTGAAAAAGGTATAGGTCGAGATCAATTATGAATTTATCGGGTGAGACATATAAAAAAACTTTTTTTTTAAAGTCATCCCAAAATTCAAACAATGCCCTATTACTTGATGGAAAATCATTTTTAAACCGATTTTTCAAACTTATTTGTCCAGTTGAAGGTTTCTACCTATTATATCAAATGAATAAAACCACTTATACTAGACAAATAGGTTCGAATTTTTTTTCCCCATTTTGGTCCAATACTTCGATTATGCTATTCATTTACAATTGTGACTAAATCAACATGTTCAATAATGACCTTGTCTAATTGTCTTCAATAGGATCCCACGCTATGTATAATTAATCAACTAAATAAAATCTTATATATATTCAATATAATAAATATAATCGTAAATTTTGTTCCTTTATTAGTTATGATTACAAAACAAAATACCATGAAAAATAATAAATAAAATATTGTTTTTACAGTATATATTTTAAAACGAATTCCAAACCCAAAATCTTAATTAGGGTAAAATAGAAATGAGGTCAAATGGGCATCCTAGTCGTGAACCCACAGCTAACTTTGTGGTCGTATAAAGATGGTGTTAGTTTGGCCCATTTGGGCAGCAAAACTTCAATTTGGCAGAGAATGTTTGTTTTACCAATGCGGACCCATTTTGAGGGCTGCCCAAAACCAAGTACAATTTTGCAGAATGGGCCCATAGAGATACTGCTCTTTCACTTTTAAACCACTTATTTCTATCATAAGCTACCACAAAAGACCACCCTAGCGTGTGATCTAATGCTCCTCTCTTTTTTTTTTTTTCTTTTCTTTTTTCTTTTTTAAATATATATATAAATTTTTCTTTTTCTCTCTTTTTTTTTTTAATCGAATCAATTTTGGTCTTCCTCTTCTTCTATAATTACCCTCAATGTGGACTTTGTTTGGTTGATTAATGCCTTGTTTGGAAAGTAAAATGTAGAGAAAAATAAAATGATTGTTTTACTTTGGGCAAAGCAAGAGCAAAACTGTAATTCACTTTCACAAGTTATAACTTATTAAGCAAGAACAAAACAGGTGTCGTCTCTCCTATCCTCTCTCTCCCTCTCTATTTTCATCCACCTTTGAAAGGATAGCAAAACAATTGTTGATGGGTTTGTCTAACCCTTCTAAATTCTTCAATTTCCCTTCATTTCATTCCAAAATTTTATATTAAAACAACATAACATTATCCTCCATTTCCATTCTTTCCCTTCTTCCTTCCACTCTTATAACCATAAATAAGAATTACCAGATCTTAATGTGTGTGTGTGTTTGTGTGGAGGGAGAGAGTAGAATCATCATAGTAGAGTGGAAGAAAACTCAAGTAGCATTTGGAAGTACTTTCTGTAATTGTAAATGTAAAGTAAATGAGAGAAAATGAATAAACATTAGGTTACTAATATGGCAAAGACAGAACAGGAAAGGAGAGAAAAATGAATAAACAAAGAATTACCACATAAATACACTTATTGGTGTAATTTTCTTCAGTGTCTAATTGATTGTGTTGATGTAAGGTTATGAGACATCGGAAGCAAAACGTAATATAATCCTATCTTTTATCACTCACCCTGCAACCTCAATTGTAATTGCATGGCCTTATGTATGCCTTACGGCTCCATAAGAGCTATCTTTTATCACTCACCCTGCAACCTCAATTGTAATTGCATGGCCTTATGTATGCCTTACGGCTCCATAAGAGTGGTGGTCGGCTCCACGTCGAACTAATCTGCTCTCTGCAGATTTCTTTCTATTCAAAACTTTTGATTCCCCCATCCATTGGTGGAAGTATGTGCTGATTAGTTTTAGATCCACAAAACGAAGATAAATATTAATGATCTACACTGCTGGGCTCCCTTACACGGGACATAAATTAGTTTGCTTGTCTTTTGAGGAAAGACTTTTGGCAAATGAGGAGTCTCTCATCGTTGTTACCCTCGATCTCTACAACTCGTGCATCCCATTTCAATTGTGTAGTCAGAGCTCTTGCTGATTCGATGAGAGAAGCAGAGTCGCGGAATATCACCCACCCCTGCACAAATCTCATATGGATTAGCAAATCTAACACATGGCAGTGAAAGAAAAAAAAATAGAGGTAGAACACGCCTGGCAGTTCTATAAAATAACATATTGCTACGATCTAGTTTCACACACAAGTCATGTGTAATAGCAATTCAGACAAGCCTTGGTACTGCATGAAAGTATTAGAGGAGTAAATAAAACAATAGCAATTGTCAATGAGAAGATAATGAAATAGGAAGTTTCATAGCAGTTGTTACACAACAGCAGCACACTGCACCTAAGTTCTTGTGAAAGGTGTTAATTGCCACTATCTATATAGGTTATAGACAACTTTGTGGATATATATCACATATTATTTTTATAAGCAATTGCCTTGCATCATGTAGAATTTATCAACATTCTAGGTCATGGTGTTCTTTTTGGCAAAAATTGATTCCGCATACTTTTGGCCCACAATCAACCACTAATTCCACCCTATCCATAGAAGGAACAAACAAAAGGGATCAATATAGAATGAATTAGAAATAAAATGACTGATTAAGGTACCTCTGGACGAAGTAATCGATCTATCTCAGAAAATAGATCCATCATAGTGCAGCTGCTGCTACGCTGCTGAGCAGTTTCAAGCGAAATTAATCCTTGAGCATGCACCATATCATAAGTTCTAGGGTAGGTTGGAAATGCTTCACACCTAAATTCAAATAACACATCAATCACACTTTAGAAAGAAAGGATACAAAACTTTTTTCCAATCAACATAGATATGAAGTTTGGGGTCTTTGTAAAAAAAAATAGTTTTGACTATAAATATAGAGGCAAAATTGATAAATTAGTGACTTGGACATTTTGTGAAATAGTTTGAGGAATCAACAGTGATAGAGTTCAACCATCTGATGTTTTATTATTAAGAATGTCAATGAAAAACCAATATTCACCAGCAATACAAAATGAGTTTTGCCAAAGAGATGGTAGAAATTACCAGTCATGCAATACTCCAACAAATCCTCTATCAAGGATTAAGGGAAGGTAGTTGGGCCCACTTGTAGGCACAACATTCATGACCCATACAGATTTCCTAGCTTCCAATAAAGCATTATTGAAACCACCAAAATTAGCATTCATGTCTAGAACATTTCTGACCATGTTAAAAGGTGGAGAAGGATCCTCATCACCAGGTCTCTTTGGATGATCTGAAAATATCAGTGGTGAGAGAAGAGACCAATAATTATGAACTTCTATGTTCCAGTTATGTTCATCCCCAGCAAAGCTTTCTGAATGCAAACCTGATAAAACAAAGGAGTTGATAGTCAATGCAAACATAACACACAATTGTTTTTCTATCAAAATGTTGTTGTTCACTGCACAAAATACCACATAGATGAACATAAACATTACCATAAATTGCTAGTTCACTTGAGTTCAATTTAGCCCTAGAAGGCCAAGTTGCCCTTTCTTCAATAGGAATCCATCGACTGCTTTGAGTACCACCTATGCAGGTTTGGAGTGGTCGATAATATGGAGATTCAACATCATGGTCGTTGCTGCAAATGGAAGGACCGGAACCAGGTATCCTGAAAAAAAAAAATGTAATTTTTACCACAAATTAGGATTACCTATGGTCAAATGACCGTCCTTGCATATTATACATATACTTCAAAACTAAATGTAAAGTAAGGAACTAATCATGGGGGGCTCCTCACCTAGAAACATAACAATTACTTGAACTAGTCTTTTTCCACACAACGGTTTCATCTTGTTGCGACAACATATGCCAGCAGAGATTTTCAGCTAAATTGTGCACAAAATTCCATCTTTTATGATTCTCTTTGTTGCGAAGGGATCCTTGAGCATTGGTAAGTGGTGAAGTCCAAACAAAGTATCCACCAGGTTTCAAGATTCGGTCAACTTCAATCAAAAAAATACCATCTGCACCGCATAACAAAAAGTAAAATTGTTATAAACATTCTAAATTCAACAACCGATACAACTTGATGCTAAGAAACCAGCTAAATTTTCTATAGTTAACAAAACTAAAGTATTTGTGCATCACATCAACCTGTTCTTTCATGGTCGTGGTAAAATTTAAACAAGAGATGAAGCGTGATTTTTGCAAAAGGTATTTGCAAGGAGGAGTGCTGCCTTTAGAGGCCCCAAAAGTAATACATAAAATTCTTGAAACTTTAAAAGATGTCTAGACTCCAGTGTGTCAGACTCTTCTGTAAAATTGGCCAAACAAAACTCCAAATTTTACTTTCCAGAAACCTTACTTTATTATACCAATAAGTAATCAACAGATTCTTCAACTTTTCCCTTATGAAATCACAAGTCCTAAATAAAATGAGTATGGACAAAGCTTATGCTCGATGGACTACTATGTTTATGCCGCACACATGTGCAATATATTACCACCGACTACATCAAATATTAATGGATCTGAAATCCAGATACCCTTTACAACAAATAGATAGTGTCTCATGTAATGCCTTAGAAGATTATATATATTTAAAAAAAAAAAAAAAGGTAAACATAAGTTCTTGGTTACCTTCTTCAGCTGGCCTTTTCACAATGAGCAAAAAAATCATACTAGTCCAACCATCCATGGTAAAACTCAAGAAAAGTAGAAAATCTGTGACATCACTATTCTAGATAGAAACCTAAGATAGTCTACTCAAGTCCAAACTACTTAAGATTGGTTCTATGGATTACCTTTAAAGATAGACAGGGTGTGCTGAATCTTTTAACTTTTTTGACATTACAGAAGAAAACATGAGAACCATAGTGAATGATATCCAATGTGGAAAAATGAAGACACAAACTTATTCCTTTTCTATATGAAAGTGCAGGAAGATATTCACCAAATGATGACTGGTTTTAGATCTTAGTTTACAAGTTAGACGCAGCCAGGTATTATAATAAGGAGTTACATCAGTTTCAATCACTCAAACGAGAACTTTCTATCCTCTCCACAACAAAATATTCACTAATTTTTCCCTTCAATTTTGGCATTTAATCTTCACCCTAAATAGAGAAAGTTGTCCTTCGGATATGTACTTGTAAAAACAGTTACTCCAATTTGTTTTTTGACACCAACATTTTTACCTCCAGGAAGGAGCTTTGCTATCCCACAGGGCCACAATCAGCCCCACAATCCAGGTACTGTTCTCTCATTTTTCCATAAACAAAAGTATGATCCATACAAACATATCCATAAAGAAAATCATATAGCCTCGCATTCTCCCATTATTCCACAAACATAGACATAATAATCTTCAAAGATGCTGGACACGTGAACAATAAAAGGAAATATTGCTTTTGGTCTACATCTCATGTCTATTTCAGCAATTTAACCAGCTTCAAATATTAATGGAGCTACAGTTACACTTTACTTGGATTTAAATTTTTTATTGTACTCAAAATCTGCAAGCACAATAGACATTACCCTCTTGCTGTTACTTGTCTTCACTACTATCTTCTCCAAAGTAGATACTTAACACACAAAATCACGAAAACAAAGCAATAAATGATCATTAACATACATGTATCCGCCATGTATGAGTATCCTACAGGAAGTATTGATTTTGCAAATAGATTATGCAAAATACCTTTCTGATCCCAGTCAATGCCACATCGTGCACAGTGCAACATATCAAAGGAAAGAGATGGATATGGCAACTGCTTGGAAGTAAAAGAACCAATCATTGCAGGAAGACCTCTTTCAAGAGTTAGTTGAACTTGACTGCCTGTAGCTTCATAATTTGCAATACACATGGTTAACAGTTGTTTTGAAAAGAGATGAGCTCCAAAGCTACCAAAACCACATCCTATATCCAAGATGGTTCTAACCTGAAAATTTTAAAAATAAATAAAAAATTCAGTTATTTTGTTTATCTATGAGTCTCTTTTTCTTTTTCTGTATCAGAAGAATATAGTAAAGAAAAAATAAATAAATGAACAAATGCTTCTATGATTGCCCAAACAAATAGTTGTCAATCATTGCAAACATGATAGGTATAAATTATTGACCATTAGTTGCAAAATTACTTGACATCTGGATTGAGGAGTTGATGCATTCAATCATGCACACTTCTTTACAAAAAAGTAAGCTTCTTTACAAAAAAGCAAGTAGACGTTCAAATCAGATCTTTTAAAAACTTAGTCCAAGTTCAACGTGCCAGAAAATCCTTTTTACATAAATCATTATTTATAATTAGAAATAAACAAAAAAAGTACATAATGCCCAAACATAAGACATCCAAACATAAGACATGCAAATAGATAGAAAGAAAATATACAATCATTGCATTATGCCAATTTATGCAACTAAATATTTACAAAGTATTTGCAATACACATCAATTTATACGGTCTAAGTTTCAGTTCTGTGGTAATTAGTGACAATAGACTGAATCGTATGTTCACTCAACTGCAACTTGCAAAGTCATATGTACAGGCTGAGGTGACAATTTGATAGATTTGCTAAGAAGTTTCGATATACTTTGATTCAAAACTTCAAATTTGCAGAAAACATATAACGCTGAACTGTAATATACGCCAACCATCAGGATTAAGCACCATGAAGAATGAAAGTGCAGCAACAAAACAAATGCATATATATTAAACATACTGATTATAACAAGCAACCAGTATCCACTTACTCCAGCTTGTATAAAATTAGATTCATTTCGAAGCCCAATCATTTCTGCAATTTGATGAGAGTAGTCTTCAACCCCATCAAACATGAGAGATGCAGAACGGAAGGAGATCTGCTCTTCCTCCAACATCATCATCCTACAACCCAATTGAACAGAATAAGAAATAAAATACAGGATCTGAGACAAGAGTTTCTCAATAAAAGAAACCAGCACACTCCACTCACCTCTTGGTCAAGCTTCCAGAGGAAAGTACTTCCTGGGCGGTAATTTTAACATTTGCAACCCAAATGACATCTCTTCCAGTGGGCCACTTAAGAGGAATTTTGTAATTGACAGGTGGAAGAACCAAGCAGTTTTGCCTTGACCCACGCCCACAATGGCGGTCATACTCCTTACCTTCAGGAAAATCCAAAGCAAGATTCTCCGAAACAGTGAAGCAGGGAACATAATTTTCAGACTCGGGTGAACAGAAGTCCAACTCCTTAAGTTTTGCAGAACCTTTAGAGATCTCTAAGATTGTTTTTGTGTCAAATACAAGTTGGTCTTGAATATTCTTGTCATGATGTATGTGATCACTTGATGAATTTGTGACTGAGATTGTCCACCAAAAGGATCCAATAAAAGCAAGAACCACAATTACAACTAAACCGAACTTGAGAAAAAGCAAAGTTAATTTGTGCCGACTTCTCAAGGTTCCCGTACTAAATGAATCGGATGCCAAAACATTCTCACTAATACCATTAGAGGATGAATTAATAGGAAATCCAAATGATATGGATGTGTGATCAGAAGATGACCGATTTCTATCAGTATCTTCCATTTCTATTCTGTCTTTCATCTGAGAGTTATTCAAGAAATCATGGCCGTTCCCTGACAATCGCCCTCCACCAGATACACCTCGATAGAGTGGCCTCGACATTTTCCAACCTGGAAACCAAACAAACATATTGAAGAAAGAAAGAGAAACCATAAAAGATATCTCTTTTAATGAGCTAAAACATGAAAATAATTAAAATGGCTGTCTCTTAAGACTCGAACAAAAACCAAAAATAAAAAAATAAAAAAATAAAAAAATTGAAGAAGAAACAGAGAAACCTAGAAAAGGTCTTCAACAAAATGAGCTAAATCATGAAAGAAAATGAGTGTCTAAGGACAAGATCTGTTCCCAATTTTTCCTACTACAACCATGATCCCAAAAGGGATGTAGCATATTTTGATTTAGAACAACCATATAAGTACTTGTAAGATCAAAACCGAAAAGCAAATACAGTGTGAAGAATTGAGCAAAGAGAAATGAATAGATACATTGGATATAGAGATGACAACATTTTTATACCATGAATGATTTCTTTAATCTCCAGAGGGAATACAAGTTAAGTTCAGTTCAAATGAAATTTACAATTAAAGTACCTCAAACTAAAAAAGAAATTAAACAAGATCCACTACATAAATGCCAAAAAATATGGTTGAATCAATTGAATTATATGTAGCAAACATATAAAAATCATATTTTGAGTAACAATTCCTTCTTTTGTTTGGGTTTATAACAATTCCAACAAAAAAGGCATACAACAATAAAATAAAATAAAAAGTAGTTGCGGAAGAAAACATACCTGAAATTTACAGAGAGTGAGAGCACTATCCCAAAACTCAGACAATCATGATCCAATTTTCGTGAGTTGTTACCCAAAAACACTTACTTCATCCTCGCAATCCCTTTCTCTCACTAGCTCTAGAGAGAGAGTGAGGGGTTTTCTACATCCATCCAATCACAACAGAGCTGAAAGAATATCCTTATATCGACATATATCACCAGTAGAGTTCAATATCAAGTGTAATTCTAAGTTTATATATAGAAACGAATCACAATCCCAATCCACTAGTCACTAAAAAAAATTCTAGTGAGAGAGTGTTTAGAGAGAGAAAATGAAGTTCCCCGGAAGAGACTCATACAAAACCAGAGCTCTGCTGACAATGACTCTCTCTCTCTAGAGTAGAATACCACCAATCAATGTATATACAAACCGATATGTACGTAATTACCTATAATGAGATAAACTCTTCACACGAGCATTAGCCCAGAAGATAAACCCTAAGTCTCTGGTAAATCTCAAAATCTTGATTCCCCCACCTCTGAAATGTAAATTGAAGTTTACACTTCTGCTCTCACACACATATATATGTATATTGATATGGATGATATATATATATATATATAATCGACCGTGAAGTTTATCTCTCTATATTCTCTCAATTGGATTAGCTTTTGGAATCACTTCCTCCAATCTTAGACAGATTTTCAACGGTAATTACTCAGTACAATCATTTTATTACCTTTTGCCCTTTTGGGTAAATTACTAGCCTCGTGACATTAATCATTAAAAAAAACAATTAATTTTTTATTTTATTTTTTCAGATAATTAAGTACGAGGAGTATATAAATCGCTAGATCACAATTACTTTTAAATTAAAATGAATAAATAAGTAAAAAGAAAATGATAGTGTGTGAGGCCCACCATAACAGATTGTGAATCTCTTATGTACCACTGATGGATTCAGGATTTGCTGATGGATTGCAGTCGTCACATGTGATGAAAATTGGGTAAATGATGAAGTATATATTTTGGAGGCAAAGCTCCACATTTTTGCTTTGCCAATTCGAGTAGTATATGTGTAGTCACGTGTTGTGCATGTGAGACTCGAATGAGTCAATATATTATTATTATAGAAACGTTAACATGGATGAGTCACATGATTCATATAAATTTAAATGGACCAAATTTGACTAATCTAAGAAAAAAAATCCTTTGACTAATTTTTTTGAAATTTAATAGTTTGTGAATTACAAAAAAAAAAAAAGTCCAATAGATTTAAGGATTTCTTTTAATTGACTATATATATATAAATATATATTTTAACCTTTAATTGACTATTTACTCACTTCATGATCAAGAGAAGAAAAGAAAAGAAAAGAAAAAAATTAGACTATCATTTTCTAACAAGGGGTATCAATCACAATCGTGAAAAGGACACTCTTAAGTAAAGGCTTGTGATTAGCAATTTTAAATGTTGACAAAGTTTGTTATATTATGCATCACTAAAAAGTGAGTTTTTTATTTTCCGAGTAATAGACGTCTAATACAGACAATTACAAATGAGATGGTGAGAGTTTTACGAGTGACGTCTTGAAAGTTGAATAATTCCGAAAGCAATCGCAATATATTTATATTCGATAAATTATGTTATGCATAAATTTTTTAAATTTATAGGTTTTTTTTTTTAAATTGTACCAATAATAAAAAGTAACTATGGAAAGAAAACAAGATAAATGGCGGTCCAGGTTTAGCTTAAGGTGATGGATATCTTTTTTTTCCATACAATATTTGAATCCCCCCCAAAAAAAAGAAAAATATTGCACTTAATTACCATTTATTATAATATAATTATTAAACTGAATATGTGCTGCTCATATGATCAAGATTCAAGAGTTATCACTTATAAACTGAATTTGTTAAGACAATGTAAAAATATATTTTTTTTCTCTACATTTTGATTTTGTTTTGAATTTTTTGACATGTCAGCTTAAATAATATTATTTTGGTCCATCTTTTTTTTTTTTTTTTTACTTTATTTTTTTAGGGTATCATGAATTTTATTACACTTAAAATTTATTTATAACCTATAATTTATTTAATTTTATTAAAAATAATTTAAAATTACTGCCCAACAAATAGATGTCACAAGTCAGTTTTTAACCATTTGTTTTGTAAGCGGTAAAAGGTGGGGTCCATGTCGTGAAGGTGTCGGTGGTGCCTTCAGCTGACACGTTGCTTATTTATGGATCAAAGTTCAGGTGCGCATCACACAGTATCATTGCTCTTCAATTCTTTGGCTTTTTGGACCATATATATATATAAATAGCACTTAACTCTCAATTTTTTATTTTAAAGAAAAAAAATAAAAGTTCCGATTATTATTGTTATTTTTTTATTATTATTATTATTATTTTAACAAGAAACACAATTACACAATTTACACTCCTCACTTAGTACACTTTTTGCCCAGGTCGAAGCACAAATCCCTCATCAATGTGAATGTTATATTCATAATTTTCATTAATTTTTAGATTGAACAGGATGTTTTAAGAGACAAATTGAAATATCATAACGTGTACACTATTTTAAAATAAAAAAAAATATCACTAAATCACAGATAACTACAAAATCGAAGTTATGATTATCACTTTTTATGAGTCCACCATATAATAAGAGGAAAGGTTTTAGAGACCTTTATGTGATTATTTGGAGTTGGTGTTATGCCATTGAGTAACCAGTAATACATTTTTTTGAAGCACTGTCAACAAAATTTTCTTGAATGACTCCCAATCTTTCATTTAAGAGGAGGATAACGAACTATAAATAACAAAAATGCTCAATATATAATAATTATATCAATATGTTCAAGTAGTTATTTTTTTCTTTGAACAATAATACACCCTTGGAATGCAACACTTGAGAGAAGAGGAGGTGTGGGCATGTAAGCATTTTTTTGTAAACCTAAAAATTCATACCTTAAAATTAAATTTTCATTTACATCTTCATCTCTACTTTAAAATTGAATTTGAACTTTTTAAGTACTGATTACAAATTAAGAATTATTTTAAATTTTTTTTTGAATTTCAAGTGGTCAATAATAAATAAAGTATGTATTATAGTGAAGGGCCAGGAGAGGCACGTGCCCCTCTTGGCCTGGCCTAACCTCTATAATATATGTAGTAATTTTTTATATTTTTTCTATATATATATAAAATTGTATACAGTGTCCGTCCCGTCCTCTATAATATATGTGGTAATTTTTTATATTTTTTTATATATATGAAAAAAATTATACAATGCACCTTCCAAATTTTGTGGTTTCTAAAATTATTCCTTTATTTTTTTTTTTCTCTTCAAATTTCTTAAATTTTCTTAAAAGAAAAAAAAGTTAAATTTTCCTTCCTCAATTGAAACTTTTAAAATTTTCAATTTCTACTTCTTAAAATTCATAGTGTATATTTGAATTTTTTTTCTTCTTTTATATTTTATATTTGTAGTATTTATATATATATATATATATATATATTGTACGGTATCTCTCCTGACTCGTCACTGTTTCTGAGAGGAAAATGATGTTAGAATCAAATGTTTTTAATTGTTAGAAAATAAAAAAGTAATCATGTTACTCATAACATGCAAAATGACCCACATTTTGACTTCTGCTCCCCACCATGACCCCCAATAACATGCTCCACTTATAAGCAATTGACCTACCTTTTTTCACTTCTTTAATTCATGAAACGACTGCAACCAAGTAACTACTAATTTCATTAATGCTTTTCGCCGTACCAGATCTTCTATCATATATATATATATATATATAAATACACAAATACAATCTTCAAATTCATTTTGTTTGATGTGCAGGGTCAACGTTAAAAGTAACAAAATGATGTTTCTATGGTGGGGGTTGCTTTGATGTTAAATAAATCAAATGCACTCAAAATCTGCCTAATATTTTTTTCACACTATTAAAGTTTTGAATTTTTTTTTACTACCAGGGATATTTATGTAATTTGGCAAAACAAATATATAATTTATAAGATAAATTTTACTTACTTCTCCTAAAATTTGTCATTATTTTACGTAAATTCCTTCAAGTTTCATAATCTCACTTAATATACTATTTTCACATGAAATGTTTGCTGTCATTTCAAGTATTGGAAGGACAAAACTGACTTTTTAATCACCGACAAGAGAGGTAAGAGATATTTATGTAATTTGGCAAGAATAAATATAGTATATAATTTATAGAATAAATTTCACTTACTTCCTTTAAAGTTTGTCATTATCCCATGTAAACTTTTTTACATTTCATAATCACACTTAACTTTTCTATATTATATTATTTTTCTATTTTGCATTTGAAATATTTACTGTCATTTCAAGCATTGGGAAGAAAAAATTAATTTTTTAGTCAATGACAAAAGAAATGAGAGATAATGAAACGTAAAGAGAAATTTACGTGCAATATTGACAAACCTTAGAAGATTTAACGTTTTTGGTGCATGGAGTTTATGCAAAGGAAGCTAATTTAACTACAGTCTCATGTTATAATATAGTATATTGCACTGTTCTTGATAAAAGGTGATTGTAACTATTTAATTCTAGGTTTAGCTAGAAATTAAATTTCTACATACATTTTTATATGCAAGTAAATTGTGATCATACTCTTAAGTGAATCTTGGCCCTCTTAGTTTGAGTGGATGATGATAATATGATTATATAATTTAAGAGGGTAGTTATCTTAAATTTAAAAATTTACATGCGTGCTAGTAGATTAAGTCAACGTTTGGCAAATCGTTAGTGGATCTTGACCCTCCTAGTTTGACTCGATAGTGACATATTTTGTAAGTGCACTAAACTTCTTATTAACAACTTTAATTTACTATATATCATCTCATGTACAATGCTTTTGATCATTTGATGTCGGGAGACATTTTCCTTCTACTTGAGATATTACTTATAAGGATTTTACTAATCAATAATCAAATAAGATAGACTAAAAATATCACGCCGTGCCGTTATTGTCTAATTTATAGGTCCAACGAGGTTAGATGGCTGTTTAGTTTATTCTTGTCCTTATCATCAAAAGTCCATCAATAGACTAGGCCATATTATTAGTAGCTGGCGAGCAGAAAACACTCTTACAATATTTTGTAGGTTCTAAAAAAAAAAATTTAACATTTAATTTTGGGATCTGAATGTTGAAAAATTTAAAGTTTTTCTCAATGACTAAATTTAAAAAAATAACAGAAGTAAAATATTAATTAAATATAAAATAACTAAATTGCCCATTTTTATATATAATATAAGGTTGCGGCCAAAAAAACACCCTTATGATATGTATATGTAACTTCCAAAACGTTCTAAAACTTCCTTAACATTCAATTTTGGTACAAACAAGGACCTAAATATTAAAAAGATTAAAATATCACTATATAATTGAATAAAAAATAGGTTAAAAAATTATTTAAATGTGACAAGTTTATATATATATATAAGGGCATTATCGAAAGAGAGAGAATATTTTTTAAATTTTATATACACAACATAAGTCATTTTTTTCAGAATTTTATATTTTAACAATGACTTTAAACCCTTCTTTGCTTATTTTTTCAAATTTAACACTTATATAGGCAACATAAGCCCTTATTGTCGAGGGTGAGTAGCGGGGCAATTTACTTAGTAACTACAAGTCCAAAGGACGGATAGTTGCAAGGGTTCCCACGTCATCAAAATAATAATAATAATAATAAATAAATAAACATAAATCCTTATTTGTTCATCTTTTTCAAAATTAACGAAATATTAAGGGTATTTTTTTCATTTTACCCTTATTGGTATGCCAATTAATAAAAATTTACTGTACAATGAAATTAGTCCCATCATCTGAAAAAAATACTCAAAACTGATTTTACAAATTGGTATGTTAAAAACTATAACGTAGTATGCCCCACTCATCGTGTGCCACTCGTGTAGAACCTAAACCACAGTGGTCCTGTGTTTGGTTGAGATTTGAACTTTAGGAGTCGCATAACT
>JAOTQH010000018.1:3700532-3728444 GCA_025631255.1 Cornus kousa
AATGGCCTCACCCCCCTAATGATTTGAAATACATCTTACACATGAAGACTAATATTTCAGTAACAAGTTAAGAATATGAAGAATGTTGAAATGAGATCCTGCTTCAGTGTTGAGAATGAGACAATTGCAGAAGGTACAGTATAAAGAAGAGGGTAAGCAAACTGGTGATGAGATATGTGCTTGGTACTGTGAATTGTTTTGAAGCATTCTAGAATCCAATTCTGTTTTCTTTATAGTGATAAGTAGCTATTAAAGTTTTAAGATACTAAGAGGTTTATATATAGTTTTTAAATTTAATCAATAACCTAATGCTCTCTCTGTTTCCCTAATCCTAATTGTCATATACTTCAATCGTTTCAGCAAATTTATAGAAAGAAACTAATACATGACTAAGAAAAAAAAATAGTAAGATAATATAAACTACATAGACTGTCGGACAGAGACAAAATGTGAGAGAGACACAATTTTCTTCCATTTTATCAGGTCCTGGGACAACCGTTATTTTTTTAGCAAACAAATATGATAGTACTTGCATCTTGGGACAACCATTATTTTTTTAGCAACTAGGAATATGTCAGGAGAATATTTTCATAGTTTTTGGCCCTTGAATATTCTGGCAATAAGGTCACCTTCAATCTGTCACGAGAATATTTCATAGTTTTGGCCACTACATAATGGAAGAGATCTATATATATATATATATATATGGGTTCGTCCAAAACATGAGTTTAGAAATATGTTAAAGGAATGCACAAGGTAATTATACCAAATGATGTTAGAGGAATGCATAAGGTAATTATTAAATTTACAAATATTTTTTATGGTAAATAAGCTCTATTAAAATGAGAAAATTACAAGAACAAGACTGAGCTAGCTATACAGAAAACAAACCAAACAAAAGGCTAACAAGAGCAATAGTAGAAACAAACATAAAGCATAAGCGAACAAAAGTAACAAAGCAACAAACTGAAAATAGTAATTGCAAAGTAAAAAGTCAGCAAAAAACATAGCAGGATAACAAAGAGCATTAAGAATTCATACATCAACCAACATATCATAAGGCATTCTGAAACCCTATTCAGCAGCACACCAAGAAATCAATGACTTGAAATCCCTAAATTGAAAACCAAATTCCTAAATTGAAAACCCCAAATCCCTAAATTGAAAACCAAATCCCTAAACTGAAAACCCCAAATCCCTAAACTGAAAATCAAATCCACAACAAAACTCACACAACCAACAAAATACATAATCAAATCTTGATACCATACTCATCCAACCAACCAAATCTATAACCAAATTCACAAAGAAAACAAAATCCATAACCACAAAAACTTGCTACAGAAAAAGGAGTGTGATTTGTGTTTACCTCAACAAAATCTGAGCAAGAGTTGGATCTAGAGGAGAGAAGTGCGCGCAGCGATCTTGCAGAGAGAAGCGGTAGAGAGGAGAGAGAAGCCGAGAAGCCTAGAGAGGAGAGAGAAGAGAGGTGTTGCATAGCCCATTTTGGAAGAGGCGTAAAAGGTGTGTTATGTCCGAGAGCCACTTCCGTTTTTTTTTTAAGTGCACGGTGTTCTCCGCATTGCTTTTCCGTGTTTTCAAAAACTCCCAAAACAACATTTTGTTGTTCTCACAAAACTAATACTCATTGAACTTAGTTTTATGAAAACTGTTTTCATAAAACAGGTTTCAAGTAGACTAAAAAAATTAAAGAACTGCTTTTTGTAACTCCCAAAACAGAAAACTGTTTTGGGAGAACCATTCCAAGCAGGGCCTATATATATAGGATTTGTATACTTCAATTGGTATGAAGCATTCTGATGTAAAATTCAAAAGCAAATACATGCAAGCTCAAGTCCAAAATAGACAATGATATAATATGTGATAGAGTAGGCCATTACAAATAGTATTAGAGTCGACAGTGAAATGCGAAGTATGTCAAAAAATCTTTGGAACCATAATTGCAACAAGGGCTAAATACGATCCAAAATAATCTTCAATAAGTATGTGTGTGTGTGTGTCTATATATATATATATATATATATTAAAAAAAATCTCTACTTAATCAATAATTTATAAAACATTGGAAATGTCCATGTAGATTCACATTAATTGATGCCATTACCGCGTTTATAAAAAGAGCACTGATACAAAGCTTGACCCCTGACAACTGAGTTGTAGAAGGTCGAACGTGTAAAACATATTTCATAATGAAAAACTCAAAATCTGAACCTAATCTGCTTTAGTTTGTGATATTGGAAGCTTGACTTGGCCAAAAAAAATGCCACTGTAATACCAATCCACCAGTTGAGGGCATAAAGCTTCTACCATAAAAAACGCCTTGTACCATTTTGGTTCGGTCACGTATCTTTTCCCTCGGCCGACTCCATCAATAAGGGCTTCAGCACTCGCCCTTGAACTCAGCAACGGAAATGACCGAAAAACAACCTGTTCATCAACGTTTATCTTATTAATAAGGAATTAACTTACCTAGCTAACACACACTAGTAAATGTATTAAAGTTCATTATTATAATTAAGCATGAATTAAATAATATAGTAAAGATAAATTACACTGATTTTTCTTGAGGTTTAAGCAAATTATACATGTGTAGACCTTCAACGTTTATTATTTTGACTTTTCTTGAAATTTAGTGTTCGTGTTTAAGGACACCTTTAGGGCTTTCTTTTGATAGAACTCTTAACCAAATTTTATAAAATGATAATTTTATCCTTTAATATAATATATTATTACAATATTACGGCATTACTGACTTTTTACACTCAAAAGTCACTTCTGTTTCATTTAAAGAAGATCAAAGTAATAAACATTGAACAGTATAATTTGCCAAAATTTCATGATGGCTTAATGTAATTTATCCTAATAAAAATGTCAAAACTTACAGGTTTTTTCATTGTTCTACTCTCTGCATCCTGCATATATAGGAGATACATAAGAGACAATGTAATGTGAAACATTTATCTATGAATAGAACCATCAAGAGATTCAAATATGTAATTAAAAAACAAAGTAAAATCAATCTTTAATAATGATTTTTGTAATGAGAGAGATGACTTATGGTATTGTATGTATTTTCGCAGGTAATCTTACAACTCTCATATTTGGACTTACATTGGGGAGGTTTTCATACAAATTTGAATCTACAAATCCAAGAGTTGCAATTGTTATTGTGATTGAAGGTGCCAATTCAGATCTCAGTGTCTCAAAAAAAGTTTTTACTGCCGATTTACTTGCCTGAAGCACAATGTAAATAAAAATAATGAGGAAACAATTTAGATATATAGGGGATATAGATTACTAATTATAAATAAATAATGTATATGATTAAATCCTACACTATAGAAGCCCAACGTTGGAGGATGCATCAATGCAGCTACAGAGGAAATTACAAGAATTTTTCCCTTGCTTTTTTTGAGGTGAGGAATTGCAAAATGGGTTGGATAAACAAATCCCCAGAAGTTTACGTCCTGTAGACAAATTATATATTCAGTTTAAAAAGGAAATTAAATTATGGGGAAAAAATTTGAAAAAATGTATTACTACTTATTACTCTTATTATAAAAGAAATATTACCATCATACGTGTGCAATTCCCAACATTTGTGACATCCTCAATTGTGCATACATCGATAATACCCGCATTGTTGATGAGATGATCCACTGTAAATTAATAAGTTTCTTTAGTTTCAACAATTTTAGATATAAATCACAAGCAACAAAGTCATATACTCTCATTAATTTTGTTATCAAGCACTTGATTTCTATCTCATTACGTTGTTGTTCAGGAGAAAAACTTTCTTAGACCTATTGTACTGTGTTATACGTACATTCAATCATTTAATATATACAGTATATTTACGAGTGTATTACACGGACGGTCCGAATGCATCCGTTACTTGGTGCAACGGGAGCAAAGAAAATTTTCTCATGATTCACTTTAAAAGTCCGGTTGAATTCTCGAAATGAGTGGTGTGTTATTTGCAGGACCTTTTCATGATATTCTAAAAACATATATGTATCATAAATCAAGGAAAATGCTACTTTACTTCCTGTGTAGTATCTAAAATGCCAAACAATTGTTTTTCTTTTAACCGATGGTACTAAAAAAATTGGAAAAAAAAAAAAGAAAAAAGAAAAGAAATTTTTTGTCGTTCGAAATAAATGATGAAAAAGGTAGAACATAAGAAACTTGCACTCTCATACATAGCTCCAACCCTATACCAAATGAAAACATATTCATGTTCGATTTCATTAAAACTAATTATTAAAAAAATAATACTAATAAAACCACGCGCAACTAGCATTACAAAGGCGAATTGTGGCTATGATTTAGCAGATATAAGTGGTCAGTGAAAGAGAAATTAACCAAATAGTGATAAGAAAAGCTCACACTGGCCAAAGTGTTTGATGGCTTCATCAACAAAGCGCCTGCAATCTTCAACATTGGAAACATCTGCACAAACCTCAAGTATATCAGGAGACCCGAGGCCACGAGCTGTCTCTGCAACCTTTGGAAGGTTATGGGCATTCTTGTCAACTATGACTAGGGAAGCTCCTCTCTTTGCATATTGATAAGCCACTTGCTGCATACACACACACACACACACACACACACACACACACACACACACATATATATTTAAAGTTGATATATCTTCTCAATCAATTTGAAATTAGTAGAAAATATAAGAAACATATAGAACAGATTAAATGGCTGATCGAGTATGAACCTCTCCAATTCCTGAGGCAGCACCAGTGATGAGAACTACTTTTCCTTTCATGTTCTCCACAGGGAAGAGGTATTGTGAGATGGTATATATGAAGTTGAAGATGAAGAAGGGAGGTAGGATGAGACATAGAAAGACACAAACTGCAGGCACAATCACTAGGTATATCAACTCGTGAATAAAATCCATTTTTGAGCAACTAAAAAGAGACAATGGTGTAGCTATATAAATACATATAGGCAGAGGAGGAGTCAGATACTTTAATTTGGGAGTTGAGTAGGGGACCTAGTGGAGTATAAGTAGTTGAAATTTAATTTTTCATTTAAATATTAATATATCTTGAAAAAATATAATCTAAAAATGAAAAAGGTGCAACATAAATTAAAAAAAAATGGAAAACTTATATCATAATTAATATTTACCGCACTTGAACTAACCAAAAGAAATTTTTTTTTTTTTTTTTTCAATTGTTTCACATTTAATATTTAACAGAAAATATTATTTCACATTTATGTTTCGTTTGTTTGTATGTAAAATATTTTTATATTTTTTGTTGTTTAATTGTCGTAAAATATTTAAGAAGAAAAATTAAATTTAACAAAAATAAATTACTTCAATTTTCAACAAGTGTTTTATACACGTCTAGCTTGTTGAACTCTACCTTAACCTCAACTCAAACATTTGCCAAACACTAAAAACGTTAAAATAATAATAATAAAATAAAAAAATTCCCTGAAAATGGAAAATCTTTAGGCTCCCGTTTGTTGAAACAAACGTAACATATTTTGGATGGAATTTTTTTTTCCTTTTTCAGGTGAAATATATATATATATATATATATATATATATTTCATTTTGGGTGTTTGACAAAGGTTTAGGTCGAGTTCATTGGACATGGCATGTAAGATAACTTGTTCAAAATTGATTAGTAAGTTATTTTTTATTTATTTATTTACGATAACCAAATACCAGAAAATAAATATATAAATATATATATTTATATATATATATATATAAATACACGTCTAGCTTTTCAAAAATTTATTTTACATCCAAATAGACTGGACCCTTAAAAAAATTAATTTCTAATTTTTTTTTTTTTAATTCCACTTTGGCAAAGATATATCCTTATTACCTTAATGAAAGAATACAAAAAATAAATAAATAATTCTAACTAAATAAATCTCACATAAGTTTTAATAAAACACGATTATCATAATTAAAATTAAGAAAGACTTTAGTAATTCATACAATGACTAATTAGGCTCTGTTTGGAATGATAGGATTCCACGGGATTTGATTTTAGAATGGAATTTATGTTGTTTGGAAAGGAAGGAATTCTAATAAGAATTGGATTTCATCGGATTTGATAGGAAATATCGTAGTTGTAACAAATTCGGGGAAAATTGGCAGAATTTCATGGGATTTGTGACGAGGTGAGTAACAACTTTTCCAAAATGTATTAATTTTACCAAAATATCCTCCTCTTTTGATGTATCACTTTTTCTATCAAAGTGAATATTTGCAAATTCTTAGTCATTCCATTATCTTTCCTCCTCTGTCATCAATCCTTCTCTTCCAACACCCAAGACCAGGCCAAACTGTAAGCTTTTTCTATTCTATAGATTAATTGTGATTTCTTTAATAAGAAATACATATTCAAATATGTCTGTTTCTTTAATTGACAAAACTTCTTTATTTGCTGGTTATGATTTTCTTATTTCGGATCCGGTAGCTGCTGAAGGATTTTTTTGGATGCCCAATTCATATGCGTAAAGATTGATTGTCATGGAAAATAACTATGAAATCTGAATGGATTTTTTTTTAGTTTGTTTTATTTTATTTATTTTTGTTCAATCTCTGAAGCTAATTCAGAGAGAAAAATAAAGTACTTTAGTTCATTTAGATATTTTATTTGTTATTAGGATTAATTAATAATTTAAATAATGTTTGACCATAATGTTTTAGAATATTTGATCAAATTGACTTATTTCACTCTTTTTAAATATTTATATATATGGTAAGAAAACATCATGTAATTACACACAATATTGTTGGTATATTTTTATGTATATATTTATGTATATTTATAATATAAAAAATTTGAGAGTAAAAGAAGTATATTAAAATATTGTTTCATAATATGTGGTTTAAGTTGCCAAAATTATTATAAATAAAAATTATGGTTTAAGTACCAATATATGTCCTGCAAATATACGTACATGCATCTCTCTGTAAGGATAAAATGGTAAAAAATAATATTTCCATTCCAATTCCTTTTTGCATCCAAACATAAAAAGGTAATTCATTTAGTTAAAATTTCAGTTTATTCCAAACACATAAATGAAATTCCATTTTAATTCCAATCCAATTCCTTTTCCAATTTTAAATCCAAATCCCGAAGGATTTGGTTCCAAACAGAGCGTTAATCCCACTTTAGGTCTGCCTCAAGGCATAAAATCTACCTGATCATTTTGCTTCAGATGGATAACAAGAAGAAGGTGGCGCTCAAATTGAAGAGAAGACTTTTAAGCTAGGTTTAGGTAGAATCTCCAATAGACTTCATTAAGTACATTAGTTGGAACCTTATTTGAAGCCATGGTTAGTGTATACTCCGTATAATATATGTTTAAGAATGTTTTATCAGATCAATGTTGACTCCAAACAAGTTGATGTAAAAAGTAAATTAAATCACAAATCAATACCTAGGTTTACTATTTCTTATGATTGTTATGTGATTTTCAAACGCGGCCTTTTTCTTGTGCACGTATCATGACAAAGACAGATTGCTGTTTGTGAGTGAGTTGGATTTGCAGTAAAAACCATGCATAATACTTGTATGTTAAAGTCGGACTATATTTTATTTTTTTATTTTTTTATGTAATGTTGTGAACGTTTTGTGATAAATAATCAAATTTTATCAAGGAGAAATAGCGTAAAAATGGGAATAATTGAAGTTTGACCACGTAAACCAAAGAAACAACTTCCCTCCAAAAAGTTAAAACCAAAAAAACCCCAAAATAACTATTAGTTATGAGATAACAATCAGATAAAGAAGATGCAACTCTAAAGCTGGTTACAAATTCCAGAAAAACAAAGAATCTTACAAAAGAAAGTTTCAGCTTATCCGCAGAAGGCCTTACATCCTCAAATGTTTGTAGCGCTGGAGTTTCTTATCTATCACAAATCTATGCATTTTATAATTAGATTCGACTTGAAGAACATCTATTACTAATAATATGTACGTACTTAATTACAAGTCACTTGAGCAAAAGCAACTTCCAATGGTATGTCAGAGATAGCCCAACAACTGAGAATAAGCATGACTGTATTTCAGGTAATTTTATTTGAGTAATGACTAATGACAAATTTAACATCCCTATTCTTATGGGGTGGAAAAGGCAAGAATGATGATGATAATGGTAACAAGATTTCAGCATAACACCTGTAGGTACAATTCTACACCCATGTGGTTTGATGGAAACAAATAATCTCATATCACATTTTTAATTCGGAAAGGGAGGGAGAGAAATTGATAAAAGGCAAGTCATAGCCATTAGTTTCATGTAAAGTTAGATGTTTGAACAAGTGATTCGGAAATTTCTCCGAACTTTTATGTCTATACATTTTGATAAGGGAATACTTAATTCACAGAAATGAGAATAGTTTAAATTTATTTATTTTTATTTCCTAAAGCTAAAGTCTCATTACTTTTTTTTTTTTAATGAAAAATTGGTATTGGGCAGTTTCAGATTTGCATGCTCGTGTTCATGTGTAGCACACATAGCTTCTACTTTACAAAGTCCAAATATTACATCAAGAATGGTTGCACATGGATCTTAATTGACTGTTACAAAGTCCAAAATAGTTACCCAACATCACCATCCATACCACCCAAATCCACCACCATCCCATTCTTTTTCACTTTCTCTCCGCATCCTATGTACCATTGCCAGCATACACCAAACCTCAATTTTCTTTTATTTCTCTTTCTTTCTCTACAATCTCCCATCTCATGTTCTTTATCTAAAACACTACATTCATAAAATTCATTTGCGAGCTTGAATAGCGACATTGTTCTTGTGTACGTGGATGTTGTGAGTTAATATAATGATTAGTCAAGAGTTGAACATGCAGACATATTTATGGCTATGAGCCTCTTTGTTCACATCTTAGCCTTCTCAACCACTTTTCTCAGGGCAACTGATGAACTCTATATTAGCTACGACAATTGATAACTAAGTTCTCTTCCGACCACATAAAAGCAATCAGATTCTAGGGGAAGAAAAAGAAAAAGAACGAACAAAAAAACAATCATATTATAATAGATTAAAGCTTCCAACTTATAATTCATGCCATTACAACCCTAGTGCACCATGCCACAGTTATTTTCTGTGCTTCAAGTATTTTAATGTCAATTAGTTTGTTTTTCCTTTAGTGGGAGATGATTGGTCATATTATATAAATAACCCCAACACCCCACTTCACCTCCAGGATCCTCACATAAAATTCTCCTTCATTTCGACACACTTCTGTGGAATCGATTATGTGGAGTGTGAGAATATATGGACTCTGTTTCTCTTAGAGCCTGTTTGGAATGTGTTATGATATTGTTTTTCTGATATTGGTCTTCAAATTTGGGTCCATATTATGTTTGGGACTACTGATATTGGTTTGGAATAGTTCATAACATATCATATTTTTTCGTCCAAACTCATCACCAAATTGGTGATATTGTGTGTTTTGGTACTGTAGCGGATGAACTAATGCAAATTTCCGAATTTCCCAAAATAAATTTTCGTTACCAAACATGGTTCCGATTTCTACCCAAAATACTCCTACAACAAAACGGTTGTTTTGGCATTGACTAAAAACATAACGCCTAAGACATATCGCATACCAAACGGGGCCTTGGCATTCTCAATGATATCTTCTTTGCGTGACATAGTAGTTTTGGCAGCTCATTGTAAAAACTTTTTATTTGATGCTTTGGCATGCAGCAATATCTATTGAAGGAGAAAGAAGAGAAGCTGGATACGGGTACAAAACCTGTGGAAGAGATTGAGGTTAAAAACCCTGTAAATGCTGCTTCAGAGGAAGTTGTCACTCTGAAAACTGAGGAAATCCCTGTTGCTGTTGAAAGCACTGAAGTTGCTGCTGCTTCTGCTGAGGAAAACAGTGAAGCCTCCAATGCTGCTGCTGGAGAAGGCATTGAATCTACTCCTGAGGCCGATGAAGGTGTCAGTGAAACTGTTCCAGCTGCTGTTGAAGAAAGCAGTGACAGCACTGAACAGGAAGACTCAGGTGACCAAGAATCTGCTGAACAGACACCAGAGATCAAGGTTAGCTTGACTAGACCATCGATATTTGAGGCTCTTTAATGGTTGCCTTCCTGCATAATGCTTGTTTTACTTCATTTTCTTATATTTCATTCTTTTGCTTATGTGCAATGATTTGGTTACCAGCTTGAGACAGCACCAGCAGATTTCCGTTTCCCAACTACCAATCAATCCAGGCATTGCTTTACCCGATACATTGAGTATCACCGGTGAGTCATCTAGTCGCACCTCCGCTATTTTTATTTGTTTCTTAAACTCCCTTTGTTCTCAAACCAATTTGGCACAGTACTTTTTCTGACATTTCTTAAATGGATTGATCTTCTCAGGTGTGTAGCTGCAAAGGGAGACGGTGCTCCTGAATGTGATAAGTTCGCAAAATATTATCGTTCTCTTTGCCCTGGTGAATGGGTAAATACCTTATTCTGGTTTTGCATGTCCTCACAAGTTCACTGTTTATTTTGAGATTTGTTTTAGTTTTATTGAAACACGACTTCAAGATGACCTACATTGGAGATTTGTTTTAGTTTTATTGAGACGCGACGATGACCTACATTGAACTTCTGCTGTTCCACAGCTCTTTATATATCTAAAATGCTAAACTAATCAAATTAGGTGCCTTGTAAACCGTTGTATATGTTGTTTTCTTCCTTCTGCTGGATTCGTTATGGTTAGTAACTTAAAAGTTGATTGTATCATATTGCTTTTGGATGCAGGTGGATAGGTGGAACGAGCAAAGGGAGAATGGTACCTTTCCCGGCCCTTTGTAGATGGTTCCTGCCATTATAGTTCAATTTGCTTCTTGATGACCTGATGAATTTGTTGAAATGACAATGGGATTCCCCGATGGGAAAATCTTATATTCAGAAGAGTTAATAAAAAAAATTCGGCTTGTCTACAACAAAGTTGTTCCTAGTCATCACTTTTGATGGAACTAGGGAACTTTCTGTCCAGAATTTTTAACACTTTTGGCTTGTTTGTAACAGTAACAGGTAACCAGTGGCCTGCCTTTTTTTAACGGTGCGTAATAAAGGTTACTGCTGTTTTGTGTTTCTCATTTGATTAGAATTGATGTCTTTCTCAAGAAATCATGTGAGGATGAGTATCTCTGTCCCTTGGGTATTGTTTTGTTCAGTTGTTGGAAAGTAATTTTCAAGAATTATGAAAACAGTTAAGAGAACTATAAAATACTTTAGTAATAAGAGAATAGTTTTCATAAACTATATTGAATTTTTGAACTGTTTTCTGTCTATTATATCTGAAAGCAAAAAACTATTTGCTGGCTGATTCTTTATTAGTCATCTGATGGGAAGGAATTGTTTGGATATTTCAAGCTAGGAGATTATTTAGTCTGAATTGTTTAAATCTTTCTTTTGTCATTCACCTTTAAATGTTGCATCAGTTAGGGCATGTTTGGCAACTGTTTCTGTTTTGTGTTTTTGTTGCCAAACCATTGAAAAAACATAAATAAGTAGCAAAAGCATATTTGATAACATTTATTATGTTTTGCATGGTACCACATCTGATTTAGAAAAAAAAAGGGCCCCAATCTAAAAGCAATAAAAGATGTTCTCACTTGTTCTTGTTAATGTAGCTAAACCAGTGTAACAATAATTTTTATTATAAGTTAATATAATGTAAATACTGTTTTCCCTTACAATCGTCCAAATATATATATATATATATATATATATATATCACAATGTCCACCAAATTGTATCTGCTTCAGAATAAATCACAGCGCAACAAAATCAATAGTTGTTTTTGCTTTGTATAAAACCAAAAACACAAAACAGAATCGGTTGCCAAATGGACCCGTTTTGTTCAAAATTTCAAATGATGTTCCCATCTTCCTGTAGAAAATGAAGTTTTCAGCCGATGGTTTTTGCATCCACAGAATGCAAAAGTTTCGGCTCCCAACTGAGGGGACTATACTGTCTTCACAAGTTGGAAGATTTTCCCTTTTAAACAGTCAGAAAAGGAAGGCTGATGAAGATTAAATTTGATGCAAAGCTTCATAACAATATAAAGAAATTCTTGAAAAATGTACAACCCTTCAATTACACAAAAGGGTGGTTCTAATTGTGATTTCCTTTTTCTTTTTGATAAAACAAACCCAAGATTATCTTGATTACAACATGAAATAATAATAATCATTCAACTCTAGTGACTTGTTGAGTTACCTGCACCATCTGAAAATTTAAACGAAATTCTGCTGTGGTTCTTGTATGTAATGTTGAATGACTCTATAAACTTGGATGGAAGCCAGGGATCCTTCTTATTCTCATGACAATTGGATGCTCACCATAGCTGCTTCGCTGCGAAAACCATTTTCTTTGTTTCTATAATTTGAGCTTGCCGAAATCAACTTTTTGAACAGGATATGTATATGCCTCATAATTGATTTGTTGGCCCAACCTACTTAATTTTGTTAGAGCGGTTATCAGGTCAACCTGAAAAGAATCCAATTTCATACTTTTGTTATACAACATAGCAGCTCAGATAAACATTCATATATAGAATTAATCCTGGTAGAAAATCTGGTTCTACCTAAACCAAAATTGGGTAAAAGAGAGTGAAAAGTAACGCAAGTTTCTTTAACTTTTTCTTCGATTTATCTGACAAACAATTCTCTTTTAGTTCTCATTAGGACCGAATTTTCTATTCGACTTCATTTTCATTCTTGAGAGGAGAAAAGTGAAGTCGAAAGGAGAAAAGAGAGATTATGAAATTAACCTCATAGTCAGTCGCTGACACTGTTTCTCGGCTACGTTGGTACTTCTGAACCCATGGAGCAACATCTTTATCTGCGGCCAATAAGGTTTCAGTGGATATCTGATTGGGACCCAAGAATGCAGACATAACAGCTAGCTGGCCAGCCGAAAAGGAAAGCAAAGAACTGGGTTAGTGAACATTTTTTAACCAGTCTAATAACAAATAAGTTATCTGTAAAGTTGTAAATGGTGAGAAAAGTGTGAACATGAAGTACATCCATGAAGGAATTGACACAATCCTCGATGGACACAATTCAAACACATACAACGTAATATCGGTTTGGATGTGCATAAATAAAAAGAAGCAAAATAGGAAGAGCTAAGTTGGTGTAAATTGGAGTAAAAAAGACTGGGAAAGGAAAGCACATATAATTAGTAACATTTAAGAAAGCTGTTGTTTCATTGCAACCATAGTTTTTACTAAGTGGGCTGACCAATGTTGGAAATTATGTTCCTGTTGATGATGTCGCAGTTCAAAATTGAACAGATAGTAATATTTATAACTATTGCTCAAAAATATAAAATCCCAATCATCTAGGAACAAACAAATTCTATTAAGTCATTGTTAGAATAACATTTGTACGTTGACAAATTACATTTGAACTTATATTTATATGAAAGGGTACGTTAATAAAATGTAATGCGAGTATTGTGGGTATGAAACCTTGCCTGCAACCTTGCCAATGAAATTTAGTTCAAAATGAGAATTGAAGTATGGAGATGGAAGCCATATCAAAATATTTCAACAACGTGCTCCATGATGGTCAATCACACTTAGAAAAAGGTAAGTAAAACCTTAGAAAACTTATCAAATACGTTGATAAGGACTTAGATAGTGTGGACCACCTTTGAACTAGGTTTTGAACTTGGTTTAACATAGATAAAAATCATATATTTGATCTAGCAAACTTCAAAAAGGTTTAAAATGTCTTTAGGAGTGAAAATATGTTTTGAAAACCTAAAAATAATGATTTGAGTAGAACTGAACCAATACTGACATACGTGGTTGTATTTACTCCAATCTGACCTCTTTGTCCTTTTGGGGTCGTAACTCATTCCATACTTAAAATTTTGTTTCGAAATTTATGTAGTTGAAAGTTAGGCTTGATAAGCTTTCCAATAATATATTACATGCTCAATTTCGAGTTTGTAGCACTATTCAACAAAGCCCGGAAAGCGAGGTCTTATGCGCAGTCTTTGGAAAATTTTCAGAGCGAAGTTGTACAGGTCCAACTTAGCCCAGCATGGACTTATACCGTTCTAACTTTCCTTGCACTCATCCAACTTGCTCAGAGTTGGTTTTAACGCGTCTTTGATGAGATTCAAGTCTAGATTAGGTGTGAATTTAATCAAAACACATCCAAAACATGCCTAATTGAATTCTAATCATTCTAAGACTTGATAAAGGTTTCTAAAGCTCGTATAAAGGAGTTTATGGTTTACATAGAAAATAGAGAACATACATTAGAGTAGAGAAGGGAGATATTGGATAAATTCCTAGTTTTCTTCAAAGTTTGGCTTTGATTAAAGACCATTCAAACAACTTTGTGATTGAATTGAGAGCACAGAGCTTCATCGATTTCAACATATTAACCTTGAATCAAACAATTCTTTGCACACACTTGTAGAAGAGCATAGGCATTTGATCACTAAGAGAAGTGAATCATCACGAGGTGATTGAGTTGGTATGGATCGGTGTTGCTGGAGATTTCGAAGGCACTAGAGTCGGAGGAGACTGAGCATCAAAGGTAAATCAATGATAGGTGATTCCGAAGGCACATGAATAGACAACTCACAGAGAGTAGCTACTAAGGTCTCATAAGCTTCTGCTGACATTACGGTCAGAGCTTAGATCTGGTATCATTATTTCCTTCAACATTATGTTTTCAGTACCAAGCACCCCTATCACTTCAAGGCAAGACCTTGCAATCCAAGTTGATCCAATAGAAGTTGGGACCACTGTGAAGTTTGGGGAAATATTACCATCGTCAGGTTAAGCTTAAGCTTCTTTTCTGTATTATTGCTACCAGTGCAACTATTGACCCTTGTTAGACATATCTAACGGCAATGGTGCTATTCTGGGATATGCCGAAAGTAGTGATATGGTTTGTAATCTAAAATTCTGGTGTACTAAGAAAGTTCTATATTAAACAAGGCCCTCACACACAATATTGACGTTGTGAATAATTGAACAAAAGTTACCTGGCGGGGACCGAGGCCAACAGCTGAGAATTTATCTTTCATTTCCTGAACACTCGCTTTCTCCCATTGGGGAACCCTCCCCTCTGGATCAGGCTCTTGGGCATCTGACCTCCCAAATTCCCTATCAAACAAGCCCCACTGTAGATGCATAGGCACAAAAGTAATTGCATGCATTATAAGCACAACTTCATTAACATTTTTAGATAAAAGACAATATTATAAATGGCTCACAACCAACAGATTCAGAATGAGTATACGAAAGAGCTCATTATTGGCATATACATACTAATACATCACTTTAAACAGAACCGACTGCAAAAAATTTATTATTGAAAAAGAACAGCTGAACATCAAAGGACAACATTATAACTACTTCCTAAGTGATAATAATAATAATAATAATAATAAATAAATACACATTTTGCTGTTTGGACATCATGCGTTAGTTCTAAAAAAGTTTGTCATAAGATCACCCTCCTAAAGAGGAGGTTGAGGGTTCAAGTCCTGAAAAAGGAGAAACTGTGTGTATGTGTGTATCTTACCCATCCAAAAAGAAAACAAGAGGGTAAAGTCATAAGATGATTCATTAGTTTTCAAGCCAAGTGAATATATATATATATATAGTGTGGGTAATATGGAGTTATGAACCCCATTGTACATGTGGCATCTAAATAATAGATAGCTTAATTCCCACATAATCAACTTATTTAAGGTCACTAGTTTGGTAGATAAAGCCAATGATCAATTTTGCTACCATGACACCTCGAGGTTTTACTTATTTACATTATTTATGCTAAACAAAGATCATTAAAAGTTGATATCAACGAACTTTGGCCAAGTTAGAATAATCAGGTACACTTGTTGATCTCAAGGTTAAGCTGTTAAGGTGATCGAAGTTCCTTTCTCCAAGAATCTCATCTCAAAGTTGGCTCCTCGAAGAAAAACCTAGTCACTCCATATAGGTTTGGACAGATATTGGTGACGTTTCTCAACGTACAGAGTCTCTCCAAAGGGATCCCTCCAAGTACATTTAACACAATGGTTTCTTTTCCATAGCTAAGCCTCGTGGGAAAACCTATTTCCCACAAATAAGCCTCGTCTCACTTGAATCTCTCCTGGAATTTCAAAGACAACATAAATGCATCCTAGTGTACATCGTATACAGCTCAAGTTGGAAGCAGGACTTTAGAGGGCATAAGACACTCGATCCGCAGTTGACTCATCATAGCCCACCTCAAAGTACATGAATATGGCACAACTGCACAGCTCTGGATGGTTGACTCATCATAGCCAACTTCAACGTATGCAGAGATGACACAGCCCATTAAGCAATAAGAGGATTTGTGGCGTGGTGACTGGATTGGGAAATCATCAAAGTAATCTTATTTTGAAGTACAACTTACTTTGACCTGACTCTAGGAGAGAAAGACCATACATAACTTATGTCCAGAAGACATGGCTAAGATACAGACATACCATATCGACTATATGAAGTCACTGCAAGGGGTTACCCCTCTAAATACGTGAAGGCACCCTACTACACCGTGGTCTAGCTTAAAGGCGAGGTTTGATACTCTGGCCACTGCTGTAGCTGAATTGCCAACTCTAAAGACAAAATTCCTCTTCCGACTTTGTCTTAAGTGGACAACTTCAGTGCACATGGAAGCATCCAATTCTTTCAAAGGAGGGGCAAGCATTACTTAACAAATAAAAAAATTAAAATAAAAAAGAAGGGGCAAGCATTAATGACCAGTTCAGACTGCCAATCCTTACCATTCAATAAGCCAAGACATTGGGGCCATATCTGATAAGCACAAAAGCTGAGTTGACATAGGAATATTTCTTGTTTGCTTCTTCATTCTTTACATGATGTCTAATAGACTATAGCCATTTATATCCCCTACGTTATCAAAGTGATATAAATAACCAAACAATCACGCAATAACACACTCCTTGATGGCAGATACTGCATTTTGAATCCAAAGGAATATATAAAGCTTGCCAATAAATCAACTAATTGGTATTTGATAATTTGCAATGGCAAAAAGTTCACCAACTCAATTCCCTGTATACTTGAGTGAGCCACAGCTTGGTACCAGTTATAACACTGAAAATACATGTTGAATCATGATTGAGAACATAAAGCTGATGGTGGAAGATAGGGAAGCGATTTCTTCAAGGCGAGTAAATTTGAGAAGACGAGTTTATGCTGGGTAGTTGTAAAATTTCATAGAGATATTGAAATCAACTAATTAGTGCATGAAGCTGATGGTGGGGGAAGGAGGAGGATCTCTCGTCAAGGTGAGCAAATTTGAATAGATGAACCTACCCATATGAATAATATGTAGTCTGTGATGTAAGACTGATGCTGTGAACAACTGTATAACACAGCACAATAAGAGGAACTACCTGCCCATTTGAACCATATGCACTGTATAATAAGCTTCCTTTTTCTTCATTCCCACCACATTTGCGAATAGCAGCAGCTAGAAAATTAGCCTTTAAGCCACTTTGTGCTGCATTCACAAAAAAGAAAAAAAAAGTCAGCATCTAAAATGAAGCTGCTACTTCTTCATGGTACTTAAACAAAGTCATCTTAGATTTTTTACAAAATAATTTGTTGGTGTTGACTTCATTTTACATGAAGAACTGGTGCTCTCAAAAATACTATGAAGTTGACATTCAATCATGACATTGCTATATGATTGAGTCCTCATTAGCCATCAGCATTTGGTAAAGACGGTAAGACCTTTATCAAAGTCTCTACCGAAAAAAAAAGTAAGTAAAATAGAGAAGGTGGTTGCAAAGATTTTATTTGAGAATAGATCGAAAAGTGGTGACAATAAACTCATCAATCAGGAATTACTGAAAAACCACCTCTTAAAGAAGTCATTGCATACAATTATTCATGTCAACCAATTAAATCCAGGCATAGTTATCTGCCATAGATTTGTTCATGCAAAATATCCATGACCAATAGTTTGGTAAAACCTATAGCTTATAAACACACAGTCTACTGAAGTACAGTACCAAATTTGCAGTCTAGAGTATGTAGTGGTGAACTGGTCAAACTTGGTTACATTTGACATGCCTAACCTGCAAATTGAATGAGATCTGAAAATGAGATGGGTCCACCCTTGGAATACGAATCTACTTCCTTCTTTACTTCTTCCAATAGACTCATAGCTGCAGAGAGCCCCTTATTTTCTGGTCTGCTCATCTCTGAGCTTCAAGCAAGAAAAATTATGGAGAAGGAGAAAATCATTGTGATGTTTGAGAAATGAACAATAAAAGGAAAACTTAAATTATAAAGAAAAGAAACTAGCCATCGATTAACCAAAACTTCAAAGCAAAATTGGCAATTCATTTCAATTTTTTCCCACCCACATTTTTTGAGTCCAAGATGCTAAGGTCCTTGACAAGAACCACCCCCACCCCACATAAATGTCCTTACGCTCTACTAGTTGGGTAATTTTATGGATTCATATTTAAAGATGCTGAAAGCTAGCATAAACAAACATCTTAAAATGTCAAATATGAATCGATTTACGCAGGGAGTTTAGTTATCAAAGAGCATTTTATTCCTGATTACTCAGTGAAATATTATATGCATATCTGACTTTAAGCTTGTATAAGTATTCACCCGATTTCAATTAAAGATGCTTTGCTTCATTTGTTAAATACTTCTCTTATCTAAACTAATGCTATATGTAACAAATACCTGAACCGTATTGATCCATTTGGGCCCCCGGATTTTGTAGCCTATAAACTTAACCAAAATCACATCAATTTTTTGCTTTACATAAAATTTAATAAAAAATGGAGAGTTCTAGTGTCCACATGAAGCTTTAAATGGTAAGGCTTTCTATCTGACCTTATCATAAGTCATCACATCATTTAGGGCTAAAGTTAGTATGGATGGGATGAGATCCGGATTTCCCTGAAATAAAATAATAACATAGCAGGTTGAAACTTTGAGGAACTTAATGCAAATCTGTAAATGGGTTCTAAACATGTGATTTATTAAAAAGCAAAAAAAAGTGTTCTAAACATGTGATACACCAAGACTGAAGTCGTCAAGCATGATATTGGGATATACCTTCAGAGCTGTGTAAAGGGTCCCCTTGATACTTGCTGTGAAAAAAGTACGTAAATTTATTTCAGTTGACACCAAAAAGAGTTTACAACAACAACAACAACACACACACACACACACACAAAATCAAAGTGTTTAGAGGGCTTACACTGAAATTCGGAACGCTGTCTGCGTTGTATCAAATCAGAAGCATTAGCCACTTGAACGAATGAGCCAGAGCTCGTCAATATTTCCTATGGAAAAAATAACAGCTGGCACTCATCACCATACCATCCTAATTCATGGAAGTATATACTTTTCTAGATATGCATCTAACACAAAACATGTGCTTACAAAGTTTGACATAATAATAAGTAAATGTTAAATAGCTGAAAGCCATTTAAAATCAAGAGAGCGCATCCTCTCCAGTGCACTGTTTTTGGTATTGGATCTCACAACGAAGTGTTGACTGCAAAATGTTGGAATAATGCTTTTGTTGAGTTGAGATAGAATCTTGCTAATAACTCAGAAATTCTTATTTTTAAAATCAATACCAAGCAGGCATTCATTAATGTTTAGTAAGTAATCGCCAGGGCAACGGGCATTGAGCCCAGGTCTGCATATGGTATATGTTAGACACAGGATTTCAAAACTTAGGAAACTAATTTATCTGATGAATCCACTCAAGAAAACCAACCACTAAAAATTCATGGTATGGCATTTGATTTTCAACTGTACTACCTAATTCAGATATTACATCTGTCTAAATGGTCCGACACAGAAGGTATCTTCTTCTTCTTTTATCTTGGCAAGAAACTCACACACCTACTTTGCCCCTATGGGACTTGAACCCTGGACCTTCTACATTGGAAAGTAGTCTACATCTCTTGGTTACTAGAAGGTACTTCACCAGTTCATTTGTGCCACAGATGTACTTAAGGCAGTTTTGCAATTCATAGTAGAAATCTTTGCATCATTTTGGAATACATTGAATGATATAATAAGATAAATGTAGATGTCTACTTGAAATTATGGAGACCTACTTGCCAAAATAAGTTTTTCAAGTCGCATTGAGCAATATAAATTCAATTAATTGTTGAGTTCTACTAATCTCTGTTTCAAGGATCTTCATCACTTCACCGTCTTCCTCTTTTCACGTAAAAAATAATAATAATAATAATGTAAAATAATCGAAAAGACTTACCATGCCAACAGTAGCGCCAAAACATTTGAGAATGTCCCTTCGACCAAATCGATCCTCGTTAGTAGTGTCAGCTTCAATCTTACAACTAATTGTGCACTGATTTAACACAGAAATCACATAGAATATAGAATTTGTTAGTGACCCATATTTGGTAATTATATCCAAAAAGAGTTGGTTGATAGATGAACCAAAAGTAATTCAGAATATAAACATTCATACACACAAATACACACACACATATATATATGCGCACACACATTTAAAAAGGGAGAGAGAGAGAGAGAGAGAGAGAGAGCAAACTTACAGCATGATTGGGGTACCTGGAGGCAGCATTGGTGGGAGAGGGGAGAGGAGCAGCTAGTGGAATCAAAGAAGAAACAGTTGAAAGAAAAGAGACAGTCGGCATTTCCTACTGTGTGTGAATTTCAAATGTGGGAGAGAAGACTGAATGGTGGGGGTTGAGGAGAGAGTTGAGACTATAAGAGGATTATTATCATTTCACTGTGTGGAGTCTGCGGAGTGAGTTGGTGACATGTGTTATCCTATAAATGGAGTGACTTGGTGACAGGTGTTACCCTATAAATGATCTGTTTCTAGAGTTTTTGGGTGCATTCCTCAATTTCTTTCTACAACAGATGTCTGAGTCGTCCTACCGACAAAAAATAGATTGTCTAAGAAAATTAAAAAAAAATTAACATGCTCAAATCTGGCCCAGAATTACAGAATTTTGACTTATAGAGAAGTAAAATAATATAAAATGATGTAAAAGAAATTTGGATATATTTTTTTTTAGAAAACAGGAATCCTTGAATTTATGACCGCAAGGTAAATTTTTTAATAGGTACAATTCCTCAAGCTAAGTATATAATTTAAATTCAGATACTTTGAAATTTGGATTTGTTCGTTAGTAGTTGAAAAATACGGAATTTAAATTCGAATACTTTGAAATTTGGATTTGTCTGTTATTACTTGAAAAATACGGAGTAATTTTTAAGATTCTGAAATTAAAATAAAGTTTTTAAACAATTGCAAATGAAATGTAGAAGCACAACTAGAGCACCTGTTCCGATTTGTTAATCAAATAGTAAGGGATTGATTTTTTTTTTTTTTTTTTCCTTCTTAAACTTCAAACAAACACACCTATAACATTGTATCTAGCAGAACTCCATAACTCAACCTTTGAGAATAAGCCCATTGGCAAGAGTTTGATTGATTATTTTCTTATTCTTATGGCTCAGACTTTTTGCCTCTCCCCTACTTTGTGTCTCAATAGCCCCCAAGTAATGGACCAATTGTCCTGCAATAAAATCATTGTCCTGTACACAGCTTTCCATGGCTTGCTAGTACTATATAAATCATAAATTACAAATAAAAGCATGCTCCCACACCCCTCAACCAAAGAAATCCACTATTCCAATACTAAGTATGAGTTTCCATGAGTGTGTATTATTATAAGAATTGAGAATGGAGGGAAGTGAATCACTTCTCTCCATGATTGCATTGAATGTCCATGAATGAAACATATACATCCCTATAGAGCACATTATTGTAACAACAGCACCAATGCAGTATTGTATCACCCAATGAATCTCCTCTTGCACTTGAGCAACTTCAGAGTCCAAAGAAAGCCGTTTGTGGTAGAATGAATCGCTTTGTCTCAATCAACCCATGTCCTTCTTCATCCTGATGCAATCCATTTAATCTTTACATATAGAATCCCCGAGAAATTAGTCTCAAGATATACACAGCCCTCAATCCCAACTCTGGTAAAGGCGGCATTAGCTCAAGCTTCAGTGAGTAATAGAAAATGAAACATGCCACCAACCCAGCAACAAGGGGATATTTTACCAAAGGAATTCGCTTTGCCAAGTCTAATCTACTTGATAATTAGAGAAGTATTCATATTTGGCGTTTCTTTCTGACATAAACAATCTGGTAAAGGGTTAACATAAAATGCCTCTTCTGAACGAAATCGATCCGTGCCTTTTGTTCCTGTAATAGGGCCTTTTCTCTTCCGCGGGTTCCCTTGCCTGTGCAACCAATAGAAAGAAAGAAGGGCCAAATTTAGCAACAATATACACTTTGTGGTTCCTCATACTCTAAAATTTAGATTAAGTTAAAGAAATGGATAAAAACGCCACACTGTTTTCCTTTATGAAACCTGCATTACATGTGCTTCATGCAAAATAACCATTGTCAATTGAGGATATATCCCCCAGATATCACCGCATCAAGGTATGTCTAACATTAGCCTAGTGGCCTATTGGTATCAAGCTGCCTCCCTTGGTTGGGAGTTCAAGGGTTCTTATATCTTCACATTAGTGGCTTCAAGGGGTTGGGTGCAACTTAACCTCTGGTCTAGGCTTAGGTTGGGTAAAATTACCTATGAAGGGAAAGAAGAATGGAAAAAAAAAGTATAAAATGTAAGGACTGATCATCCCTAGCCATCCACACAAGTCCAAACTTCTCGTCTCTTTCCCCAACTACAGGCAAGCAAAGGGCGAAAACATTGCTGATAAAGGCTAATAGAACAAAAAAGGAATGGTTTGCATATCAGTGTCAACTTATAGCCCACTATTCATATGCATTATAAACCATGATGCAATGCTCACCACAATATGAGCCTCATATGGGAAATTGCCAATGAAATTTTATGATAATTCTGTACTATGCTGACAGAGATATAAGTTCTCACTAAAGAAGATAAAAAAAAGGAGAGAGAGAATAATATGTATTAGCAACCTAATGTACAGATGAAATAATCTTCTTGGGAATGGTAATCTGGATATCCAACCCAAAGAAAACCACAAGTACATTAATAAATGCTTATATTTTATCTAAAGGCTGTAGATAAAAGTTGTGTTCACATTCACATACCGCCTTTTGTGGATTTCAATAATCCGATCTGATAGCTTTTTTCCTTCTTCCATTTTTCCCCGCTCAATTTTGTCAAAAAGATGAACCAGGGCTTTCCTGAATGAAGAGATATAAAGAGAGACAATTTTAAATAAAAGTTACTGAACTATGATGTGCTCAAGAAAAGAAAATGTCTTGCCTGTCAGGAGACACAGTTTTTCTATGTCCTAGAAAACGACGATGACCTTCAACTGCCCTTGCCATGTTTCCGGAGTATGATGGAATAAATATATCACTCTCAACAGATACAATGTAGTCGAGTGCAGCCATTTGAGTTGCATGATTAATAAAAGGTTCAAGCTCCCCAACTGATGCCAAATTTTCCTGCAAAATGAACACAGGTATTAATCAATCTACTAGTCACCAACAAAAAAAATTTAAAAATTTCAGAAGCTGGTAGTCCTCACTCCTCACCCCCTCCTCTCAAGGCACAAACACAAAAAGAAAGTAAACATAAACTTCTTGTGTGCAAGCAAGCAAGCGCGTGAGAGAGAGAGAGAGAGAGAGAGAGAGAGAAATTGATAACCATGGATTTAACTTCAACTTTCATGCGTGAAATTGTTCCTGAGTGGCCAAAGATTTCAGCTTGAAGGGATTTTCATCCTAATGCTTAGGATGTTGCTCTTCACTCCCACTATGTGCAGTGTTTGGAAACTTTTACTAATTGGCTTTTCCTTGTAGAGTATTTATGAACTTATAGGCAACTTAAATTGCTAATAAACTTCATTTGTTCATTAAAAGGAAACTGATTTGGTTTCTTTAAACCTCTGTACTGATTGAAGTTTGACTAGGAACATGAAAAAAAATGAAGATTGTTAGGAATATTAGTCACGTGTTAGCAAATTCCTTCACAAAAATTGAGTATTAATGTGTGACAAAGTCGTGTGTTTACAACCACAAAAGAAGATAGAGATGAAGCTCAGTGAAGAGCACACTGCAAATCTCACAAGACTAAATCATGTATCGTTAAGGTAATTTGAGACCATAAAAGACCAATTATGACTTAGGGACGATCTTTACAAGGATCAAAATTGTGTTTTAATCTTGTTTATCAAAATAGGAATTTTTTTATCAAATTGCTTTTCAAAACAAAAAAACATTATCAAAATCCAGTAAGCCTCTATTGATAGGCTCGATTGAACGAAGCAATGGCAGTGAGTGTTGGTCTGTTTAACCTAATAAAACTATAATTTTGAGAACTCTCTCGAATCAAAATTCTTATAGGATTCTACTTACCATACTGCATGGGTTGACTATATTGGCTATAAATATGGGGTTATGGTCAGTTTGGTGTGTATCTCTTGCAAAAGCTTTCAATTCCTTATATATTTTAGGGTAATTTGCACTCACACCCCGCTAGGTTTGCAATAAAGACGGGTAGATTCAACTTAGGGAGAGTGTGATCCAATTGCCCCCAAGTTTGCAAACTTGAACACCACCACCCCAACCATGATAAGAGTACGTAATTGCCCTTTGACTTCTGAATTAACCAATTTAAATCATTAAATTACAATATTAACATTTAGGGTAAAGTGCAAAAACCCCCTTTGAACTATGTTTGAATTTGCAAATTAACCCCCCTGAACTATATTTTGTGCATAATACCCCTAAACTATCACATTTTGTTGCAAAATGCCCTAATGCCTAGACTATATTTCATTAAATGACCACAATGTCATTTCTTATTGAATTACACTTAATCTATTTTTCTTATTGAAATAAATTATGAAAAAAATTCATACTAATTTGATAACATATTCTGTATTAAATTTGCATAAATTTACCTTTAATTTTTTAAATTAATTATTCAAATAAAAATTTTAAGTAGAAAATTTTAAAATAATTTAATAAATTTCTTAATTTTTCATGAATATATTACATGAAAAAAAGGTTTTTTTTAAAAAAGTAATTTATCAACTTTTCATCAATATATTGTATGAAAAAGAAGGTATTTTCTACAGCAAAAAATTTTAAACCGGGTATAATAAGTTTTATTATAAATAATAAAATTTTAACAATAAGTTAATCATTTTAGAAAACGGTATTTACAAATCATTTTTTTTTTCATTTTATGATAAATTGATATTAAGGTAAATAGTATAATTAATATTTAGATAAGAGAAAAGATAATAAAAATAATTTAATAAAAAATAAAAAAATTAATGAGAAAGGATAAAATAGTCCTTTGCAATGGATTTGTCCTTAATTGCAAAAAAATAATAGTTTAGGGGATTATTTGAAAAAGAGCAATAGTTTAAGGGGGTGCACTTTACCCTAACATTTATAAATCATTTTAATTGACCAAAATGACCCTCAACGAAAAAATAAAGTAAAATAAAAGCCAAACTTCACCACCACCACCATCCACAAGCACTCCTAAATTACCACCATCGTCCACAAGCTTCCACTAGTCGTCACCGTCGTCGGGAAATCACGGTTCGATCACAAGCTTTGGTTTGGCAGTGGTGGTGATGTTGAAGTCTGATATACGTATATTTATGTGTGTGTGTACACACACACACACACACACATATAAATGGCATTGGCAACCACAATGGTGGAGTTTGACTTCTTTTTTTTTTTTGCTAAGGATCATTTTGGTCAATTAAAAGGACTTATAAAGGTTAATATTGTAATTTAATGATTTAAATGAGTCAATTCAGAAGTTAAAGGGCAATTACGTACTCTTATCATGGTTGGGGGTGGTGTTGTTCAAGTTTGCAAACCTGGGGGCCAATTGGATCACACTCTACCTAAGTTATATCTGCATATCTTTATTGCAAACCTGGGGGGTGTGAGTGCAAATTACCCTATATTTTATTATGAAATTTCTATTTTTAGATAGGGAAAGATTGAGAATCAATCTAGAGTTATATGTGATTGAGTGAATCAAAGAAAATATCTGAATTGAAACTAATAGACATTAGTTGTGGAAATCAAGTCCATGGAGAAGCAGATTGCGTGAGGCCAAGTCTGTTGATGATCAGCAGCTAGAAGATCTGAGTCTGATCTTTAGCGAGTAGTCAAGAGGGACAACATAA
This sequence comes from Cornus kousa, assembly GCA_025631255.1. Lineage (NCBI taxonomy): Eukaryota > Viridiplantae > Streptophyta > Magnoliopsida > Cornales > Cornaceae > Cornus > Cornus kousa. Next base: position 3,726,828 of record JAOTQH010000018.1, read on the forward strand.
TTCTAGACTGAATATGGTAATTTAGTTGTAACCTCTTTCTCGTATAGTGGATTTTGACCAGCCTGGACTAGGTCCCATAATTTTCTCTTCCTAGGGTTTTCCACATCAAAATATTAGTGTCTTTGCATAACTTTATTTAAATTTACACCCTCTCTAACAGCTTAAGCTTTTGGAGTAGATGGTTGTTAACATGGTATTAGAGCAAGCAAGAACCTGTGTTCACATGTCACCGTCCCCCTGATAATTAAAATACATGCAAGGGGGCGTGTTGAAGGATTTAAATATTAAAGTTACACCCTCTCTACCTCACCCTGATAATTAAGCTTTTGGGGTAGATGGTTGTTAACATTAAACAAGGATTAACGGTAATTCAAAATGTTAGTTAGTTGAAAATTAATAACTATAAGACCCATTCGCCCCCTAAAGGTAACAGCCAATGCAATCTATCAAAGACATTTTCACATTTATCTTGCTTAAGTTTTCATAGCTGATTATTTGTTATTAAACCAATGAATAAAAGTCAAGCTCAGCCGAAGTTCGATACTCTGCCCCTTGGAATATTACTTCCATGACTCCTTTTATCTGCCTATTTGAAAATTTGGAGAACTTCTCTACTCTTTCCCAGGACAGCAATACATATGATTGGAAGTAAGAGCACTGAGACCTTCTTAATTGTAATCCTCCACCCACCAACCAAGCGGGATAGGGTGAAGAATATCCTATAAAATGCATCAGAAGGTGAGGAAAGAGGGGCGAAAGAAGTGGGAGAACATCTTATAAAGAGACAAACAGAGTAAACTGTCCCAACATTATTCTCAAATGGCTCAAAAGATCTCCCCAATACCTGAAATGTGTAGAAATGCTCTACAAGATCCCTCAAGCTGATACCACAACATTATACATATTATATCTTTTTTCTGTTAACTGCCCAAAAGAACGACGACTTTTCCCTTGGCTTTCCCTTCCTTCAACTGCCAGCAGTCTCTCAAACAAGAAAGGTTCTTTAATAGTGTGGAAATCCCGTGGCCATCCATTGTAACACTAGCCATATTAACCACTGCTTTTCAAACTCCACCGATATTCATTTGCAGTAGTTCGTCCAAATGATTATAAAAGGAATTCAATATGTCACAGAATCATTGGGAAACTAGTGTAACACAGAAGTGAAGATTATGATCAGAAGCCCTTGTCAATCCAAGGCACATTGATTCTTGAAATAAGGTGGTCAGCAGCTACCAATAAGTGCCAGTTGAATAAGTACTTTCTTGGATGGTTCTCACTTACATAGATGTTTTCTCTTGTTTGTAATATAATACAGACTTAAAATAACAGCTGTCAACAATGTGACAATATACACCTCAGCAAAACCAGGTTGATCTCATTACTAATTTGACTGATCATCTTATTTGTGTATTAAGAGAGCAATCATAATCAGATGGAAATTCGTTTAAGGAATAGTCCAATCTGATTAAGTTACTGTTGTAAAGCACAAAACGGAAGCGAAGAGAAAAATGAAACACGAAGAACACAAGGATATTAGGTGGTTCAGCCACTAGGGCCTACATCCACGGCACAAAGAGCCCAAAGGGCTACATCACTTTATAATATATTCTCTCT
>JAOTQH010000018.1:3735077-3745214 GCA_025631255.1 Cornus kousa
GAAATATTTTCATTAGAAAATTATCCTATGAATTTATAGTATGAAATTGATTTCAGAAGTGCCTACATAGGCTTTGAAATCGTTCTTCTATTTTAGTTATTGTCTATAACAAGTTAGGATCGGAGTGGCTATTGTAGGATTTCAAGTTTTATATATTTTTTTTCCCCTCATAATTTGTCAGCATTGCAGCAGATCATGAAAATTTTCTCTATTTCCAATACTAGTTAACATATCAGACATTGATTGCCATACACTTTATAAAAGATGCACAGCTAGAGAGACAGAGAGAGTACAAACCCCAGCTCGCATCTGGTTGAGCCCGCCATTTGTATTAACAAGCAGGTAACCTTGAGAGTCTTTAGGAGCTGAATTGAGAACAGCATGAGAAAAATGAATACAAAGGCACTAAATATTAGCACAATTGAAGCAAAAGTGCAAAATCAGAACTTCCTTACATGTGTAGGATGAACTTGGCTCAACACAGTGCACATAGTCACGATTTGGCGGCGGCTTCCATAACTTGTCAGTATCCGAAATCCCACTTGCACCAACAAACTGTCAAGTCTAAAGGAGTGAAAACATGAAAGATGCATGACTACTTTGCATTAATATATATATATACATCTCCATCTATGACAATGAGACCACAAGACCCCTGATTGGATCAATACAACACTCTTGACATGAACAATGTAGAGGATAAAAAAAATACTAATTCCATATTAATGAAAATATGAAAGGGATTATCAATTAAGTAAAAAAATAAAATAAAGATGAAAATTAATTGGATACATTGAAAGAAGCACCAAACCTTGCCAGAAGAGGGAGGAGTGAACGCTTGTGTGAAGATTTGCTCCCTACTCAATTTCTGGTATTCAATTTCATGTTGCTGAGAAAGTAAACCAGCCCAGATCAGAAGATTGTCTCCTTTTCCCTTTATTTAACATTATTTTTTAAATAAGTGACAAAATAATCCCATTTATCAATCCCAATCCATTGTTACAGTAAAAAACAAATAACAAGTATAAAATTCCCAATATTCCCACATCATTGCTGAATATAGTGATTCAACATAAATAAATTAATGTACACACACAATCTTGAACAAAAACTTCCAAAAAAGAAACATATTCAAGTAACAGAGTACATTAACTTGGTGTTGCTTAATATACCCTTTTTTTTTTTTTTCCAAAAACCATTCCTTATCACAAAGAAATAAATACAAATACATAACACAAAAAAGATTAAAGAATTAAAATAAAATAAAATAAATAATCATCAAGACTTGAAAGGGTTGAAAAGGACCAAGAGCTTGAAACCCTAGGATTGAGAAGGAATAATAATAAAATGGGAAAGAGTTGAAGAAAAAGAAAAAAGAAAAAAAGAAAGAATTGGAGGGGAGAGATCACCGTAGAGAACTTGCGGGGGTCATGTAACATGGTGGGGACTCTGGAGGAAGGAAAAATGCGTACGTGGACTGAGAAGAGAGCCACCAGTGCTATTGAACATATGGCGCATGTTAGCGACTTCCTCAGTAGTCCCAGCGTCCTCCACCTGCAGCGCTTCTGCTGCATCTCTCTCTTTCTCTCTCTAAATCTCTCTCTCTCCTTCCTATAAAAACTAATGTACAAAACCATTACACAAGCGAACACATTTCACACACACACACAAACAGAGAGATATATAAATGTTGTTTATGTGTGTCTCTATACACACACAGATATATATGCGTGTGTGTATTTGAGAGTGCTGAAGAAGTCGGCTCTTTGTGATTCTTTCTTCTTCTTTGTCTCTCTGTAGTTGTCGTTCGGTCAGTTTTCTATGTGGGGCATTTATACTATAGTTGGCAAAGGGCATTAAACGACGATATATATATATATATATATATACTGTATATATAGTATATAATACAGGCAAAAGCAGTCGATTTGGAATTTCCGGGGATTTGAGGAAAATTAAAAAATGAGATCAACATCATCACTAATAAATAGCTATTAAATACCTGATTAAGAGCAGGTAGTTAGACTGTTCTTTGTTTTTCTTAAATTTTAGGATATGTACATTTAACTAAACATTTATTTTCGTCAAATCCCATAAATAAAAAATAAATAAAAAATATACCAATAGAGAAGGTATTATTTCTTTTTTCTTTTAGACAAATTTACGTGGGTCTCACAAGTTATTTTTTCTTTTTTCATCCTCATTAATTAATTAATTAATTAATTTATTTATTTATTTATTTTTTTGGTTTTTGGCCATTATATAATGAAAGAAAGTAATTATGAGAAAAATGAATTAATTACCATAAATAATTAAAGTAATATGTGAGAAGCTGTTGGTGATAAATCTTTCTGGTTATGTATCAGCCATAGAGTAATGCTACTACACATCTTGAATTTTAATTCATATTGTATCTTAAATCTGATGATGTCTTCTATTTTAATAGAGTAAATATTACAAATTATTCTTTTACATATTTGTGTTTTTTATTTTAACAAATTAAATAAATTGACAATGGAAGAAAAAAGTAAGAACAAACAATTACCTGGGTCCTTTCTCTATTTATATATTATTTTTTCTACTAAAATTTATATATATATATATATATATTAAAAATATATATTATTTTCTCCACTTCCTCAATTTCAGTGTATTTTTGTTGGGTATCTCTTTAGTCTTTAGGAGAAAGAGATCACCCATTTATGTAAAATAAATTGTACTTCTAACTTTAATTATTTGAAAATTTAATAGAAAGAATCTCTCAAACGAATATATATGTATATATATATATAATTGAATTTAAATTATTATAATGATAAATTTTGCTCTCTTTTTTTTTCTCTTTCTTATATTAGAAGTAAAGTACTATCCAATAGTAAAAAAATTACTTTTAAAGTACATAAAGCAGCCAAATAAGTTGAGAAGTAAAATAAAAAATAAAAATAAAAAATAAAAAATTTGACAAAAAAGCGGCCACAAATTTGATATAAAATCACGTACAAATCTAAATTCATGAATTATATCGTTTTCTCAACCATAAGCGTTTAAATCGATAATGATTCACATGATCAATATAATATATGATACAAATAGGGGTAGCAATTCGTATTCGTGATCATAATTGTGTCGTGTCAATATAAGGGTATTATACTAAACATGTAAATCCAAACTCGACTCATTTAATAATCATATAAAAAATCATCAACGCTAACTCAATTTGTTTATTAAACGGGTAAACATGTTAACACGTTTAATGACGACCCGTTTATTAAAACGAGACATTTAATATTTAATCAAATAATAAATAATAGAAAAAATTTGTTACAATTAACCCAAATATTCAAAATAAGAAGAAAAATTATAAGGCGTAGACAAGATTTATGTTGAAATGACTTAATTATCCATAGTAATTGCGTTTAAACAGGTAACATCACGATTATAACATGTAAAATTACACGGGTTGAACCCCTTAACTCTAACCCGATACGGTTAAGTAAATAGATTAATCTTGTCAACCCGTTTTATGACCCAAACCCGCTTATCTCGTGTCGTATTCGAGTCATATTGGTAGGTCATGTCGAAATTTGCCACCCCTAGGTACAAGTATTGTATATTCAATGTAAATATAGTGTATAAGTTGGAATTTCAAGTTAGACCCACAGTGCAATATATATATATATACACACACACGACAAATATATATAAAATATAAAAGAAGAAGAAGAAGAAAATCATTCAAATATGCACGTTAAAAAGAATTTTAAGAAGTAGAAAAAAAAAATGAGAGAATTTTGAAGGGAAAAAATTAGAGTTCCGTTGAGAAAGGTAAATTTGACTTTTTCTATTAAGGAATTTAAAGAATTTTGAAGAATAAAAGAGAAATTAAAGAAAAAATAAAAAAAATTGGGGGCAAATATGAAATTTTCATATATATGAAAAAAAGAAAAATAAAAAAATATATATATATATATATATATCACATATACTGTAGAGGGTGGGGCCAGGGGGCACATGCAATTGTTAAGGTTGCACTTTGGAAGGGGATGGAATTAAGGTTGCAATTAAAATTGTAATAAAATTGTTAAACATGAGATGGATCTCAATTAGTTTTTCAGAAATTACATATGCTAGTTATGATGACATAAATGTTCCACCTGCGCAATTGCAATTTGATTTTCAATAAATGGTCTATGTAACAACCTAATAAATCCTCTCTATCTTGGTTTTATCTAAATAGCCTAACAAAGATATATTAATCAACAGCTATATGTGTGTGTGTGTGTGTGTGTGTGTGTCAAAATATTATAAGGGACAAACCATTACAGCAGAAGCATGGATGGGGTGTCAACAGTTGCAAGAAGGTGTCTGACTGAGAGGTCCTCTTCAAGTTTTCATCATCATTCATAAAAAAGAGGATTGGTGAGACCCATGTCTCCTCAAACTAGTAGTATGGTACTATATGTGGGTGTACATGGGTCTGTCTGCATTTGAATTATATCACCTTTTTTTTCTTGTTTTCTTTTTATTATACGGAGTGTATATATATATATATATATATTTAAATCAAAACCCAAATTTAAATATCCATTATGAGAGGGAGATGACCGTTCCTTCTCACTTTATGTAGTGGTATGAAGAATTTAGATTGTAAAGACTGAGAAACGTGTGAGGCATCCTAAGCTTTAAACGGCACAACATTGACAAGGAATATATCCTATCTTCACTCATGGATAGACCTTATTAAAATTTGAAAGTGACAATGGTCCCTTCTAATATACTATGTTTAGTCAAATAAGATGCCATTTTACACTACATAGCATAATATTTTTGCCCTTTTCTTATCGTGTGAAATCGACTCTACTTGTCTCAAGAGTGACATGTAATTCATGTTCTCCTAATGAACTATGAACCCCAACCATTCACAGGAGGTGGAATTCACTCTAGAGTGATCTCCATGGAGTTTTTTTTTGTGCATCATCAGATCGTTCAGTATAACAGATATATATATATATATATATATATAATATGTAACTTAAGTCACATAAAATGAGAGCGGAAGTGAGGGAGAATTCGAGAACAAGAACGTAAAAAGGGCAAAATTAAGTTACAAACAGAAAGAATGTGAGCGAGAGCGAGCGCAAAGCATGAGAGTGGCACCCATTAAGAAGAATTATGTGTTAAAATCTAACAAGAGTAGTTTTGTCTGTGTAAGGGTGGTGATTGATTCAGATCTGCTAGGAGGTGAGTGGTTGATGTCATTGACAGAGTTGAGTGTACAGAGTACAAAACTAGAGGTGATGTTGTTGGGAGGAAATTCAGAGGTGGAGTGGACTGTGCAGGTCGTGAAACGAGAGAGAGAGCGATAGAGACAAGGGTGGGGTCTGAGTGAGTCAACTGTTTTGGATGCTCTATAATGTTTCCCTTTCTTTAAGGGACAGTTCCAAAGGCATATGATATATGATATGGGTTGGTACAAATTGTTCAAAGCTAGCTAGAGTTGTAGTAAGCTATTTCCCTCTATTCAAACTAACCAATTTGTAAAAGAACAATTATTTCCTACTCATTTGGCTACCACCCACTTAGTGAATATCTTCATTATGATTACGGTCAATTTGTCCAAACCCACTTGTTTGACTCTCTTTTGACTACAATATTGTGTGTGTCTGTGTGAGAGAGAGTCCCTTGGTTGATTCACAGTGAATTTTGTAAATTCATGAGAGAAGATTTAACCATAAAGATCGGAATTCCCATCCGTTTGGAGGATTTTGTGCATTAAACTACGTTGGTTTAATACACTAAGTACGAAATTCAAAGTAATTACATGGAGCTCCAACATGGGTCCTACATTGGCAGGACCGGATCAGGATTTCTAGTAGGGGGAGCACAGTGATATATAACATACAAATATAAAATATAAAAAAAGAAAATTATTTAAATATGGCACTTAAAAAAAAAAATAAAAAAAAAAAAAAAAGAATTTTAAGAAATATAAAAAGACAAAAGAAAGAAAAATCAGATAACTTCGAAAGGAAAAAGTCCATTTGAAGAGTAAAAGAGAAAAATAAAGAAAAAGTTAAAAGACATAATTTAAGAAACTAAAAAATTTAGGGGGCATTATAAATTTTATTATATATATTAAAAAAAAAAATTAAAAATGCCACATATATTATAGAGGGGGCCAAGCGAGGGGGCACATGCCCCCTCCTAGGCCTATTCTGGGTCGTATCTATTTATCAAAATGACGTTGCTTTGATGCACATGTCCCTCCAAACACGAAGGAATTCACTTTCGGAAAGAAGAAAAAAGGGGGGCATGAAATGGAGCTAAAGGACCTATAAAATAATAATAATAATAATAAATTGGAAGGACTGAATTGACAAGAAAAGAAACCATATCTATACCAAGGTTCTGAGAATCCAGCCAGTGGAATGTATTTATTGGCTCTGGCCTATGGTGGGATGTATTTAGAATTGACAATAAATGAATAAATAGCCAACTAGTCCTAGTGCATTAACCCTTAATGCACTAATACAAGGACCTTCTTTTCTCATGCTTGTCCTGCTCTTCCTATTGGGGAACATGTTCCAATCACTAGGGCTCACTTATAATTCATCCCACCTGACTCGTACACTTCCCCTTTAGTGGTTGGAACTGATTTTTCATGCTTACTTAGTCTTGCCTTAAGCTGATCAATCCTCACCTAATGACTATAATTGTTTCCTGCACACACACACACACACACAAACATATATATATATATATATATATATATTTATTGACAACCAACGATCAGTTCTGAACCTAATTGAAGGAGTAGTCAAGTACATGAGGCTTCTGTAACATCTCAAAAGGACTTTAGTATGGGAGAAACTATTCATTGCGACCAATTTTGGACCTAATTGAAGGACTAATCCATGAGGCTTTAACGTCTCAAAGAATTTTAATATAGAAAAAAACTGTTCCATATTTTGAATTTTTTTTTTTCCGTTGCACCAAGATATGCTTTCAAAATGGTTGTGCTAGGTTTATCTCTCTAACCAATCAGACCCTCAATTTGCTTCTAAACATAATAACGTCTCTAATCTAAAGCTTAGTGCTATACTTATGAACATTCTCACATTTGATCAATAATAATGATGGCCATTTAATGTACTTTCCTCTCATTAATAATCATGAACATTTAATCAATCTGTTTGAAGATCAAGTCAACAGCATATAGGGTCCACACTGCACGTGTACGTGGGTACAATACTCCATAATCACATTATATATTTATCTATACACTATATATAAGATGTTATGATTATGAAAGAGTGTGTGTGTGACTTCATGCACTTCGGACTTCAGTCCTAGCAAGGCACACTTGAGTCACCATTGTTCTTGATCAAGGCAGTAATTCAAGAAAGTTTCTATTTTACAGAAGCTTACGATATATGATGGACCCACAGTTCAGTTTAGAGAGAGAAAGTCGAGATTGAGTGTGAGTGAGTAATTTGCAGCTTTTGCTTTTTAAAGTTGCCTGCTTTTGATTTTTTTATTGGTTGGACTCTCTTGACGATGTGGACATTGTGAGTGTTTATAGAATCAATAAAGCAAAACCCAACTCAAATAATTAAAAAAGATAAAAGTTGGGTATATAATTTCACTCGATAAAGATCTCACGAGGAGCCACCACTACACCAATCTCGAGTCCTATCCTCGAGATTCTCACTATATATATATATTTTTATTTATTTATGTATATGTGTATCTATGTACTATGTTTGTGTATTTATGTTTCTTAAGAAATGATTTTTGTGACTTTAATGAATGGCCAAACTCAGGGAATGTTGGTGATGCCACTGTAGAAGCTTAGCAAACCAAAGCAATCTCAACTTACTTGTGCTGTCTTCTCTCTCTGCTATGTATCACCCGTACATAATATATCTATATATAAATATACACACATTGTGCCCCTATTTTTGTTTCGGGTGGTGGATTCGATTTTAGAACTCTCTAATAGAGAACTAGGGTGTTTAGGGTTTGACTATTAGTATTAGGGATGTTAACGGATGGGATTTGTGCTGAGTACTCATTTTTCAAATCTGTCCAATTAATAAAAATATTTTTTCAAACTCGATTGGATTGGTGCTGCCCGGTGCGGTGTCAGACGGTTCGAAGCACCCCATTACACATATTTTAATAAGAAAAGTAATTCAAATTTATATAAATTTAAGATAAATTTTGTAAATTTTTATAGTATAGTTTAGTATTAAATAATAAAAATATTGTTAAAATTTAAAATTATCATAAGAAATAAGAAATAAAGAAAAAAGAAAAATTATAGTTAATAAAATAATATTTATTTATATAATAATTATTAATTGGTGCGGTTTCGGGACGAGATAGGTTAAATTGGTATCCTAATTTGAATTGTTTTCCAAATTTTGTTTGGCCTTGTTTTTGTCGGCCGTAAAAGTATTCACGGGGTACTGTAGAATATGTACCCAATTCTAGGGGTATTTAGAGTTTGGATTGTGACCCAAATTATGTTTCTTCCTTGCAGGTTGTTGACCCGGTTTTAGGACTTTAGTATATAAGGCTGATTAGGGTTTGGAGTGTAACAAAGAAAGACCTGTTTATAGAGAGAAATTGTTGTTAAGTCATATAAATATTTGTGTTCTTGGTTCACCATCTTTGTCGGAAGAGAGAGAGGGAGATATATATATAGATATATATATATATATAACACGTTTATTGAGAAAATGTCTGTCCCACAGAAATTTTTGATTGAACCACTTAATAATAAACTACTTACAGTGCTTAACAGGTTAGCACTTCAGTGGCTTTTAATTTTAAATTCTGGGAATAGCATAGAAAATTCTAAAGTCGTTCTTTGCTAAACCAATGCATGATTGAAGGAATTTCTCTCTTTTTTTTCCATCGTCTTTTGAATTTAACTAGACTGGGTGAAATCTGTCTTTGCTTTTATATATTGTATATCTATATATATATATATATTCTTTTCTTTACTTTCCTGAACAAGTGGCAGGCATGTTAGTTCCCTGACTTTACTACCAAAAGCCTCTGTTCTCTCCCTTGTGTTTGTGATCAGAAGCTGTGAGTGAGTGCACCAGTTCTGGTTTGTCAAACCATGAGCAGAGCTCATCAAAATACCACATAAGCCCATCTCAAATTTGGCTGTGTTTTTCAATCCATCAAACCAATCCCAACAACTCACGAGCTCATTTTTCAAACCTTTGATACAATGGAAATATCAAGATATGGCAATGTTTTGTGTTGTGTGACTCTGTTCTGTTTGTTGAATTGTGCAAGCGCTGCGCTTACCACGAAAGGTGTCAACTATGAAGGTAACTTGATTTTTTCCCCCAATCTCATATAAAACTAAATGTTTGTTAATTTGGGAAAATTAACATAAATTTCTATTTTCTTTTCATTTTTACAAATTTGTTTTTTTGAAATTTTCGGTTTCTTTTGATTCTCTCCAGTGCTAGCTTTGATGGATATTAAACGTTCTTTAATGGATCCTCATAATGTTCTTGAGAATTGGGATGAAAATGCTGTTGATCCATGTAGCTGGACTATGGTGTCTTGTTCATTACCTGATAATCAAGTTATTGGACTGTAAGTTACATACAATAAAATTTATATCATACTTCCAAATTCATATACCCCAATAAAGTTGAAAATGGTGTCCATCAAAGCTAAAATCAGAAATACTGAGTTTGGTCTCTGTTGCAGAGGAACTCCTAGCCAGAATTTGTCCGGTACTCTTTCGCCGAGTATAGGGAACTTGACAAATCTCCAAATTGTGTGAGTACACTAAAAAAGAGAACAAAAGAATGATTTCAATGATTTCCAGCAAGTGTTTTATAGTGTGTGTATATATATATATATATATATATATATATATAAATGCGGTGTTATGCAGGCTTCTACAGAATAACAACATCTCAGGAGCAATTCCCTTTGAGATTGGGAGGCTTCCAAAACTACACACACTTGATCTTTCTAACAATAACTTCAGTGGTGAAATTCCCTCTTCTCTAGCCAATCTCAAAAGTCTCCAATATCTGTAAGTTCTAAATGAATATATATATATGTATGTATGTGTGTGTGTGTGTGTGTGTGTATGTG
>JAOTQH010000018.1:3745314-3755341 GCA_025631255.1 Cornus kousa
CATTGTCCTAGTTGATCCGTATGCAAAACTAATTGAAGGTCGCCGATTTTTTGGAGATGCCAGTAATAAGATGTCTAAATTTCTTGGAACTTATGATTTCAATAGCTTGCCATTTGATTGGGGAGACGATTACAAGCTTCCAAATATACCTGAGGTAAATTCTGTGTGGCTTAAATGGCTTTCTACCAGTTGTGCCATATAAATGATGATTTATATTTCTTGACATGCGTAGTCCTATAAAATTCTAAGTGCTCATTCCACACATGCGATCTCTCTCTCTCCTCCATTTTTAATTTCATTATTTGAATTAGTAGCTGAATGCGTTTCTGTATTTCCCTAATTTTGGTTTTGATGAACAATAGCAGGTATCTGATACTTTTCAGTTAGTTGTATCACCAGTTTATTGTGTTTCATGTCCAAGTTATTTCCATTTAGAAAACTTCTATCTAATGGATTTTTTCCCCACTTGAATCTTGTGGTATTGTTGTTGCCTTTGCAGAAGGATCTTGTTATATATGAAATGAATGTTCGTGCTTTTACAGCTGATGAATCTAGTGGGCTTGATCCAAATATCCGTGGTAGCTACCTTGGTGTAATTGAGAAGGTAAGAGATTGTATCTTGAGCTGAATTATATTCTAAGTAATGATATTCAAGCACTTCTATTTTTCTTTTACATGGAATGTTCCGCTAATTCAATTTTCTTTATCACATTTTATAGTTGATATTTCCATGGGTAGTGGATGCCTCAGGTAGATAATATGCTTATAAACAAGTAGTTTTCTACCCTAAACTTGTCTTGCTTTTAGTCAATATTGTCAAATCATCTCGGCGAGTGCCTAAGGAAACCAAGGCACCTAATTCTTTAAAGTTTTGGTATGTGTTAGGTCAATAGAACTTAGGCTGGTAAATTGCGTAAATCAAAACTAGAGTCTGTAACTTTTGTTTTTATATCTAGATTAGTTAGAAGTTAAAAAGTTAGTTAGTGTCATGATCATTACCTCTTAGACATGGTTGAATATGAAATTTAAGCTTCATACAAGGGTAAAAACATAATCTTATACACCAAGGGTAAAAGGGTAATTTGACACTTGAATGCACTCACCAAAATTAGGATTCATTCATTTATGCATTAGGGTTTTAAATATTTCATGATTTGATTTGTTTTGATTCAAAAAATCCTTTTGATATTGACGCAACGGATTAATGAGAGCAATTAAAATAACTAAGAATAGCAACGGATTCTTTAAACACTCGAATCCACGAGAAGCGGTTGAGAGAAACTCTCGATTTTATGATGTTGGTAAAAGTAATGATTGACCCTAAACTATTACAATAACATGTATTTATAGGCCTAAGCAAATCCTAAACTAGTAAAATTAAAACAATGAAAACTTCCTAAACACAGACAATGAAAACTTTCTAAAACTTACCCTAAACTATTTAGGAAAGTAAAACAATTAAAACTTCCTAAAACAGACTCTTAGCTATTAGGTTATTAAAACAATATGAAAAACGAAGCTAGCAAACACTCTGGAAAACACTGTTCACACTCTGTTATTCTCATATATATATATATATATATATATATATATATATTTAAAGCTTTTCATATAGGCGATGTTTATTGTGACAAGATTCTTGTCATAGATTGGCTAGAAATCAACAGTATTGATTGTTATCCATTTCTACTTGGTTTTAGAGTTCATAATTTTTCTTTCCTTTCTTCTTAGAGTTGTATTTGTTCATACAGGTTTGATTATACAAATTTTACATCAAAAATTTGTTAACGTGATCTTTATGGTCATTGCTTTGGCTAGCAAATGTACTTTTGGCTGGCATCTATGCATTTTTGTTAAATATATCTAATTTTGATTTCTCCATTAAATACTATGCTATGAATGTGGCACTTCTTTATTGACTTATTTCAAAAAAATTACTTTCATTAATCGCTTTTGTCATTTTTTTTTTGTTTGATAAATAGCTTTTCTCAAATTTTCAAAAACTTTCGAGTAATCCACTGATTCATGAGTTCTTAGATATTTTTTTTTTTTTTTTTTTCCTAGTTGAGTTCTTAGAATTTTTTGAGCTTAATATATCCTCTGGCCATTAAGCTGCCAATAAAAACAAATGAATAACCTTGCATATGGGTAAGTACCGTAAGTTGGAAAGTTGATTAGGGGAATTATAATTTGCATAGTTTAGATTGACTAGTCTGTCTAATCTAAGTTGCATGTAATTGATCAGGGCAGCACAAACTACCTAAATTTCTTATGGAACCACTGGTTTTGTCCGTTGTGTTTTATTTCAAAATTCAACCACCAGGTTTTTTTATAGAACAACTACATTGATCTATTTTGCTTCACCTCCACATTCACACCTTCCTTCTTCAATGATGGGTATAGTTTAGTAGTGTTTTAGCTTATGTGGAAGGACTACCTCCTCAATTTTTACTCATCAAAGTGTTATTGTGCTCCATCACCAAAGAAAAAAAGGGTACAAATTTCTAACTGGGTTTGTGATGTGTTCGATTTGCAAGTTGCATCACAAAGTTTCTTTTTTGATATTTACATTTTCACAAAGATCTGATCAAAGAATTCTTGCCCTCATAAACCCTAAATTGATACAGAGTTTGGGACATAATATCAGGATCCTATGTCATGGGATCATGGGCTAATGATGCTTAGCTTATGAAAAAATAAAAAGAAAAGGTTATGAATATCTATAAAATTCAATGGATATCGAACACTATCATCATTTTTACTTTTAATGATATTCTACATTTCTTTTCATGTGAAGATTCCGCATCTTCGAGAGCTTGGTATCAATGCAGTGGAGTTGTTGCCAATCTTTGAGTTTGATGAGATGGAGTTCCAGAGGCGTCAAAACCCTAGAGATCACATGGTAAAATAAACTCTCTACTCCACGTGCTTTATGTAGTAACATGTTTATATATACTTTTTCTGGATCAAGAATATTGTAGCAATTTTCCATTTTTTTCTTATCCTTCACTTCTCTCTCTTTTCTTTTTGGCTTATTGATTTGGAACGAAGCCTCATAACTTGGGTGTCATTTAAGTTATGGACTGCTTAGGTTAAGACAACAACGATTCCTTTTTTTTTTTTTTTGAAAAAAAGATTTAAAGATATATATATGTTAATGCATAGTTTTTTTCTTTTTCAATCGTTATAGAACCACAACACAGGATGTTATTGAAATATTCCACAATGCTGCATTTTAAGAGATTACGGTTGGCCTTACTTATGAACAACAAGAGATTATGGTAGGCTGATGGTCGAAATAAATGGGAATACATAAACTTATCAATTAATGCATGCATCTGTTCTGTCCTTGAGAGTGTGTGTGCTTATTTGAATGGTAAGCTGATAAAATTAGGTACTCTAATGGCTGCCATGTCATCAAGGATGCCTGTTATTCAAGAATCACGTGGTCTTGTTCTCTTTAAGCCAGGCCAAGATTTTACACTTGGATGTCAGTCATATAGTCAAGTGCTTATAGAATCTCAGAGGGACTATGGTGAAACTGCAAGGCAGGCCACACTATACTATACTTGCTCACCAAGTTGCAGGAGCTCTCAGAATCCTGCTTCTAACTCAGGCAGTGCATGAGATGCAATGCCCATTGAGATAGGTTGTCTATTGAAAAGGCGGATTGCAGGTCGGAGAACGTGTATGGTCAAACTTATGGCTCATGGCTTTCTCCTTCAATTCCAAAGCACGCTTGAACATCATCATCATTATCCTTGCCTTAATCCCACATGAGTGGGGTCGACCACATGATTTCTCTCTCCAATCTCCGATAGATGTGTCCAAACCATCTCAATCTACTCTCTCTAATTTTCTCACAAATGGGTGCTACAACTAATTTTTCTCTCACGCTTGAACATATTTGCCCTAAATCCCTTAGAAAGAGTTCATAATTCACTATGCAAGAAAGAGGTTACAACTAAGTCATTGTATTGGCCTTAAATCCCTTAGGTGTCATAAGAGAGTAGTCATAAGAATATAAAAATTCCAGTACTTCACAATTGTAGATTTAATTCATGGCTCATGCCTTAGTCAGAATTTTCCTCGTGCAAATGGATTAACATCATTAATTAGCCACATGAGTTTGTCAAAGTACAGATAGAAAGAAATGGTGTTTTGGAAGTAAAAGCGGCGCATGAAGTCCACAATATGTTATGCGTGTTAAAAGGTTAGCTAATATTGGATCAACCAGAAAATCAGATCAACGGGAAATCCAGATAGGTTTGTTGAGAGAATCTCTCCATCTCTCTCTTGTTACAACAAACATATATGTTTGTTGAGAGAATCTCTCTATCTTTTCTCTTATTGTTGTAACTATTAATACACAATAGGACACCATCATTTCAGTGTCGTGAAAATTTCTCAAAATTATTCTCTTATTTTCTTATTTATTCTCAGTTTTTCGATTGGTATCAGAGCCCGAAATACCGTTTTTTTTTTATCTCACAATTCATCTCTGTTTTCTACCACAATCTGATCTCATGGCCTCCGATTCAACCAACGCTTCACCTCTATCACTCCCCTATCTTTCATCATCTATTTCAGGAATCCTAAACTTGGCACGAGTATCTATGATCAAATTATTTGTTGTGGAAGAGCCAACTCCTCTCCATTCTTTATGGGACTGAGATGTTAAGTATGGTTGATGGCACAATCACAGCTCCACCAACCACTATCTCAGAAAATTATGTAGTGGCTCTATTGAAATATATATTATATATATGTAATCATTGTGTGTTCTACTTGTTTTATATATCTCTTCGCTTTTGTTTTATGCTTTCCAACAGGCTCCAAATCCAAAATACTTTGAATGGTAGAAGAAAGATCAAATTCTTCTTAGCTGGCTACATGCTACATTAACTCCTCAAGTACTCGCATAGGTTGTGGGTTACAGGACTTCTTATGATACATGGGCAGCCTTAGGTCGTGCCTACATGTCCAGACAAATGCTAGGTATTATCATATCAAGCATGAACTTTCCAATAGTCGGAAAGGATCTTCTTCAATCATTGAATATATGGATCGTATGAGAATGCTCTCATATGAGCTCTCTCTTATTCAGCAACCCACGACCAATAGGGATTTGATTGGTTGTCCTTGATGGACTCAATCTTGACTACGTTGTTATAGTCAATTCTATTCAGACTATGTCTATTTCTCCTTTATTTGAAGAACTTTGCAACATGCTTTTTAATTTTGAACAATTGGAAATCTATTATAAACCAAATCCAGACCGTGAAACTATTGCTCTCCTCATGTTTGGCAACCGTAATCATGAAAATTCTTCCAATGGAGGAAGAGGGCGTAACAATCAGCATGATACTTATAACAATCAACATCACTCTTCTCACAATCATGGCACTCATAGAGGCACTTCTCGTGGTCGTGGTTGTGGTAACAAACCTCCAACCTACTCTCAAAACTCCAACACAAATTCACCTCGTATCTGCCAGATTTGCAGCAAGGTAGGTCATGGTGCGCTTATAGGCCGTCAACGCTACAACTATGCACAACAACCCGATGATCTTCGTACAACATTCTCTGCTGTCAGTTTCTCCTTTCCATCAGATTCCACATGGTTTCCAAATTCTGGTGTTACCAATCAAATGACTCCTGATGACTCACACATGGTAAATCGATAAGCATATACTGGTTCAGATCAAGTTGTGGTCGCAAATGGTTATACTATACGTTCCATTGGTAATTTGCATATTTCTACTACTACTAATTTTAAGTTAAAAGATACTTTACATGTGCCATATTTAACAGCAAACTTTTTGTTTCTTGTTTTGTCCATGATAATAATTGTATCCTCTCTTTTTCTCGTGACGGATTCTCTATAAAGGACCGACAAATAGGGAGAGTACTTCACCAAGGCAATAGAAAAGGCTCCCTATTTCCTCTACAAGTACAACCCCATTATCCTCTACTTCTTCCAATGTCATTGCAGCCATGGTTTGAAAAAACAGTTTTCTTAATTATTGGCATAAGTGTCTGGCCACCTGGACCAGGTGTTCTTGATTATTTAGTTAGAAATAAATGTCTTATCTTTTGTTGGAAACAATAATATTTCTAGTTGCTTTAGTTGTTCCATTAATAAAAGTTGTCGCTGCTTGTTTTTAAGATTCACTACAAAATCTCCTACCCCTTTGCATCTTATTCACTCAGATTTGTGGGGGCTTGCTCCTGAATTATCTCATGGTGGTTTTCAGTATTATCTAATTTTTGTAGATGATTTTTTTGGATATACATGGATATATCCATTAGTTCAAAAATCTGAAACTGTTAGAAGATGTTATATTTGGAAAATATTATTATAGGAACCCTTAAATTGCTCCTTGACATAATATTTGATTTGAGAATATCATAGAAGAGATTTTAGCCTATGATAGAATATTGATTGGAGTGATTTATGGTATTAATTTTAGGAATCTTCCATTAATGTATTTTCCATATTTATCACTTCTATTCCTTCACCTATAAATAGAGGTGATCATTGTATACAAAGAAAAAGAGAGAATATATTATAAAGTGATGTAGCCCTTTGGGCTCTTTGTGCATTGGATGTAGGCCCTCGTGGCTGAACCACGTAATATCCTTGTGTTCTTCGTATTTCATTTCTCTCTTCGCTTCCGTTTTGTGCTTTATAACAGCCTCCAATATGAGCGTAGGCGTATGAGAGCATCCTTTGTGCGTGCCATGCTATGCCACGCCACCAGACAATTCTTCCACTCCCAGTGCATACAGTCGATAGAACCAAGCATACCCGGAAATCCTCTCTCCTCCCCTTCTTGAAGTAGTCGTGCTATGTCGGCTTCGTCGGATGGTCTCATGTACTCTTCCCCATACACACCAATAACAGCCTTACAAAATGTCATCAGGGTTTCAATGGCAGTTCTCTTGCCGATTTTAATATACTCGTCACAATGATCAGCTGCACAACCATATGCTAGTATACGTATTACGGTTGTCATCTTTTGTATAAAAGACAACCCCAAACGACCTGTTGCATCCCTTTTTTGGATGAAGTAGTCGTCATAAGCTTTAACATCATTCAGGATACGAAGAAATGGTTCTCGTCGCATCCTGAATCTTTTGTGAAGTACTCCGATGGATATGTGCAATTCTCGTCAAAGTAGTCTTTCATTAGTTGACGCTGGCTTCCCTCTCAATCACGATGAATGTACCGCCTCTTACGCGGTTTAAAAACTTGCTTTACTATCTCTAGGTTCACTAAATTCAAAATCTCACGAAAGGCGTCTTGATTACGTTGAATCATCGAGTCAATAGGGTTATCTGATGAAGAAGATGATGATGAAGATGAAGAATTGAGCCTGACAAAGGAAAAAATTGTGATGAGGAAGCCATTGGAATTTTGAGATTGAAAGAGATGTGAATTGATATTTTGCTAGAATAAGTTGAAATGAATGTAATGATGATGAGATGAACAAATGGTTGTTTATATAACATGAAAAATATAGCCGTTAGAAAACAGTTAAAAAATAAATTTTATTTTAAATTTTAAAAATATTAAAATATTAATATTTTTGGAGAGCGAAAATGCACCATTGGAGTACATGCGATAGTAAAATTTGAATATTCTAAAACGCTGGCATGGCTATGGGAAATGCTAACGTGACTATTGGAAAATAGTAATGTGGCAAATTCAAAGAGCCTAAATCCGGAGAGCCCATTGGAGATGCTCTTAGATGCTAAGAAAACAAGAAGCAAGAACAGATATCTAAGATTACTTTACGTAGTAGCATCATTAATCATTCAATAAAGCTACATTTTAAGAACGGTGCCTATGCCAAGTCAATTTATTGTTGTTAAAATTGACCGTGATGTCCTTTTCTATTTCTATGATGTAAGCAAGTTGATTTACATTTGACATCAAATCATCCCTGTTTTATGGTGTGACCTATTTTTCTACCAAAACTATCCATAAACGATGGGCAGATCACGTGCAAATCATCCCTGATTTACATTAATTTTATCTGAAAATTTAAAATTTTGAACTCTGCTTTATCACTCACTCGTATGACTTTGTGGAACACAAGCCAACTGAAGCAAAAAGATGGGCAGATCAGTATTTATGCTTCATGGGAAATCGTCAAAACAAACAAGTAATTCTGCCCATGTTTTTGGGTGCTTCATTCAATGAACTTTCACAGCTTCTTCTAACATGAGACATGTTTTTAAATCTTACCTAATCACGATTTTTATCATATATAACCAAAATGCATGACATCATGCTGCTTCACTAGCTCGTCCCAACCCATAATTTGCCTCTAAGCTTCTAATTACTTTTTTTTTTTTTTTTTTGGATAAGTCTAAGCTTCTAATTACTATTACGCAGATAAAAAATACTTTTTCACATTCGAGCAATGCTGAACATTTCCATAAAGGAAATTATGAGCTTCATTTTATCACAATGAATTCCCCTTGCAATTCCAAGTTCCATGGGATGTTTCATCCCCATTCCATTCATATATTTTGCTTTCATGGAGTATATTTGTGACCAAGCCTTCACTTTGATGGATCCTTCCAACAAGAACATCACATATTACTGGCAGCAGTACTTTGTTAGGTGCATAACAATCATAAAATCAGTGTCTTTCCTGATGATAAACTACAGAATAGGATCATAAAGCGAGGCACATTGCCACATTAATTAGCAATTTATATCATACCAATTTCATAGATTTTATCCTTCATAATTCCAAAAAGTGTATATCCCAACTCTAGGAGCCATAGCTGTCCTCAGAAAAGTAGTCAAACAAAATTTCACCATGACTTAGAAGCATGAATGAGATAAAATGCTAATAAAACAGTAACCCCATCCACACAATCCATGATTTAGAATAAAGAAAATAGGGATATTAACCATATAAAAAGGATTATCAATTAAGGAAACAAAAGTTACCAATTTCCAGTCATCATCAATCACAGGAAACCCAGTAATTCTTTTCTCCACAAGAGTCGCAAGTGCTGTTAATACAAAGGCTAGTAATCAGATAATGAAATATAATTAAGATATTCACAGAAAGGAAACCAGGACAAACAGTACCTTCATCAACAGTAGTCGTAGGTTTCACAACTTGTAAATTTTCTTTTCTTGTCATAAAATCACCAACCGTATATGTTCCATCTCTTGACTGCAAATTAACATACTAATTATGATTAAAGACTGAGGGAGCCAATACAAATAGAAAAGGTTAACAAATGCATTCTCCCCATTTCTTGCCCAACAATAGAAAAAATTGCAAAGGGCATCCAAAAAGAAGATGAGAACGGCAGGGATACCGCCAGAGACTATGGTTGCTTCAACGGCTTCCCACGTGTAGCTGTCCAAGCAGCTGCCCAGGTATGTTGTAGAAGCAACTAGGAGCTCTATCAATAACATTCCAAAAAGGAAAAAGAAATCTGATGTAGCATGAAATCATTCAAAACTACCATAGTAAATAATTCCCATAAGGATAATACCTAGGGAGGGCAATTTGCCCCACCCCATTTAAACCGGTTTTGGGGGAACTGTTTAAGGAATTTGGGCGGGGACGGGTTTTATGAGGAAAAACTCGCGCGGTTTCTGTGCACCCCCATCCCGCCCCGTTTAGGATTATTGTGTATTGTTTTCTTCTTTTGGAAATTAAATTAATGTGTATTGTTGTCATTATGATTATATTTGTAATTTGAATTTTATGCTAAACTATTATTGATAATTTTTTTTGTGTGGGTTGTATTATTGTATACTTCTAGTCTTGAATAATTGTATTTGGGGAAGGAAAAAAGAAAAAAAGAAAAAAGAAAAAAAGGGGAAACATTTGGGAGTATACGGGGCCAGGCAGGTGCCCATGGGGTGCAAAAACATAAACGGGGACAAGGTGGCAGGGCACCCCGTTTAGGTGGTTTTGGGCGGAGGCGGGTTGGGGTATTTTAAACGGGGGCGGGGGATTGGGGTACATTCACCCACAACCGCCCC
>JAOTQH010000018.1:3766476-3776825 GCA_025631255.1 Cornus kousa
AGACCCACACAAATTATAAAAAAAAAAAAAAAAGTAAAGTCATTATGGAATAAATTATTTCTTTTGATTGTCAAAAATTAAATTATTAGTATGGAATAAATTATTTTCTTTGAGAGCACCTCCAGAAAAAACAAATAGAAAGGACAAAAAAATAGTAAATAAAGTAAATAAGGTAAAAAAATGTTAAAATTGTATAAATGGTAGTTATGATATTATAAATTAAACAATAGTGCATTAATGAATCGGAGATATAATGCAGTTGGAGGAAAGTTGAGTGCGAATATTATTTTCCATTATAAATTATATATAGAATATAAAGAGAAGGAAAAAATCCAGCCCGGCGTGCCCCAGTCCCTGGAGCCAAGTTAGTGTGTCTAAACTACAAATTCCATTCCGAGGTTATTGTGAGTCATTTGTGTGATTTACATATTCCAGTATGCTAAGTTTGTGGTAGTTATACTATATTCCTCAAGTGACATGGTATGTGGCTATTTAAATGATTATCTTGGTGTAAAGTAGATAAATTATAGCTTCCTACATGCTAAGCGTGAAATTGTAAGCTTCACATATGGATAAAAGTCAACATGTACAAAACTTGTGATTTCAACCTATGCCCATGCTATATTCTTGAAATTTGGCGAACTTAGACCTCCTTCTTGTCTATTTGAATTGTTAGCATTCCAAGTGTTTGATGTAATGCCAATATGAAGTTTGACATTAAGTTGAGAGGTAAAAATCATGTTAATTGGTTGTTCTAGACATTTGGGAATTCATGTGTTGATTATGTCATATGTGATTTAACGATAGTTATCACATATGCATTATAGCATGAGTGTGTGTGTGGTGGATGTGAAAGGGGGGCGATTTTCCCAAGTTTAGGTGTAATTATTTACGAAAAGTCGAAAGACGGAAGGTATGCTTGTTTCCGGGTGCGTTAGCCAACCTAAGGGAAGAACTATCTAGGCCCCAAATGGTGATGGGAGATTTGCCTATACTAGAGATAGATAGCCACTTCTCTAGTGGCAACAGGGGATTTCCTATGGCAAGAGGGATTTCTTATGCCGGGTTGCATTAACAAGTTTTCAGTGTGTGGGTTGGATTTTGAAGTATGGTGTTGGGGTGGGTAGTGTGAGTTCTTGACATAAGCATACATTATTATTCTTCCTTCCCTTTTATTGTGTTTGAAACTCAAATGAAGATCTCTATTTTCCCTCTCCTTGTCATGATCCCTCTTCTTGTTCTCCCTTGCTTTGGTTGTGTTGCTCACGTCTCCATAGGAGATGTGTGTTAGTCATTCTCTACTGGGCGATTGTCACTCGCCCCTTTAATGGAAATGAATATTTCTCAAGAGATTAAAAAGTTCAATAAACAAGATAAAAGAGACGGAATAACATTCATATATCACACACAACGACAACACACAGTAATCTTAGTACTAAAATGACTCTACAAACTCGTGAAAATGAAACGTCACATAGTATTAAATGACTCCACAAATTCATAAAAATGAAACCTGACACAACTTAAAACTAAATGTATAAATGGATCGACTTGCTTAGACTACCAAAATATACTTTTTGACATGCTCTACATGGTAGAAAGATGAACAGAATGGCAGTAGAACTACTTCAGGGGCTAGTTTTGGATGGAGGTGGTGAGAGGAATGGGATTTTTGGCATCGTCGTTGGAATGGTTGGAATTGAAGGAATTGTGGTTGGAATGGTTGGGATAGTGGGCAATGAAGTAGCTGGCAATGGAGGCAGTGACACTGTAGGAACTGTGGGCATGGTTGGCAATGTTGGCAGTGCGTTGCTCGGCAATGGTGGTAATGTGGTTGTAGGCAGTGTCGGCATGGTTGGCAGTGTTGGTAGCATTGGTAGCGGTGGCAATGTGGTTTTAGGCAGTGTTGGCATGGCAGGCAGTGGAGGCAATGTAGCTTTGGGCAATGGTGGTATTGTCGGCATTGTAGGCAGTGCTGGTGCTGCAGGTGGAGAGCTTTGCAAGAGGCTGCGAGCTGCAAGGCTCATATGGACGATTGAAAGTGATAATACGGCGATCAAAGATAGAACGAAGAAATTCTTGAAACTGGCCATTTTTTGATAGTAGCTGAAGGTTTTAGGAGTTGGGTTACACTTAATTTCCGAGAAAACCTATGCTTCAAGGTTGTTTCTGTTGAAGAATATAACCTGCATTATTGGGTATTTGTAAGACTCTACTTCAAGTTGTTCATATGCAGTTGATGAACTACTTGCATTAGTGGTTGTTTATAGATAAAATAAGTTGTTGGAAACTCTGAAGATTTGATATGACCATTGTGAGTTTGATGAGATGTGGTTGGACAAAGTGTGGAGGAACACTGGTTTGTTGACCTTCATAACTTTGACTCATTTTCCAAAACAGATGGACCAACTCACAAAAGCCATCCCATTCAATTGGTAAGCTTGATTTGCAGTTAGTTTATGATGGGGTGTATTTACTGTGTGATGGATTGTAATTCCAAGGGCATAAAGAATACTAAGTAGTTTTTGACTTTGGGTTGCTCTTACAATTCTTCATCTTTGTCCAGAAAGGAGAACAAAGTCTAATCTCAATGGTTGGCTTAGTTGGAAAATACTTGAGTTTTGGTGGCTCATGAAGTATTAGATGTCAGGATCAATTCCTCCTACGTACAAATCATTCCTTAAGGGTCACGCCCTCAGACACAGTCTGAACTTTACCTGATTCATGAATTAGTTTTCAAAGTCCCGGACACCCTAGTTATAAAAAAATGAAGAAGAAAAGAACAAATGGTCCGTTTGGATTGGCTTTTCAAATGCTGCTTTTGGTTTTTTGGGCTTGAAAGCTGTTTTGGGCAATGTTTGGCTAATTTTTAAAAGAGTTGTTGGGGCTTATAAGAGCCTTTTGGAGAAGCTGGTACCCCTTACCTTATCCAAAACGCACTTCTAAAATACACTAAAAGAGTTTTGGGTGTATTGATGAAACTTTTTAAATGACAAACGTACCCTTATATTATCTCATGAAAAAAAATATAATTCCAATCATATCCCTATAAAATACCTCTTAATTCTACTTCCAAACCCTAGTGTAAAAAAAAATCACTTCCCTGTTCTCTAGCAACATATTCCTTCATGCTCACAACAACGATCCATCTAGCATTCAGCCAGAGAAAAAATTTGAAGAAGATTATTGTTGGGGGCTATTACCTTCTTTATTGTTCAAGTTCCAATAACTCGTTAAATTGCCGAATTCTAAGCAAGCCACTAAACAATAGAATCGGTATACTCCTTCAATCTTTCAATCTATAATTCGACCTTAGTATTTCTTCCTATTTGTTCATGTTCATTTCTTTTCTTTCTTTCAATTTTCCATAAGAATAATCACCATATTTCAACGCTCCATCCTACCGTCACAAATCTTTAATTTTATTTTATTTAATTTTATTTTTTTACCTCCCTTTTGTTGCAACAATGGATGCCAATTTCTTTGCCCAAAAATAAAGTTATTATTATTTTTTTTATCAGATTAATTCACCGAGCTAACAGCCTAATATTTGTTTCATCATCAACCCCATTGGAACATTAAACTTGTCAAACAAGTCTAACATGTATGTAAAATATTTTAATTTCCTCCAATATTTTAATTTATCAAAGCATTACGAATCAATAAAATTAGAAGAAACAAAAATAGTATAAAAAAACAAATAATTGATTGTAGCAACATTTTTCATTCTTCTTTTTCATTAACTTCCTTATAATATATTTAAGTTTCCTTATAATATAATTATGTTTGTTATTATAAGGAAACAACAATATTTTTCTTTCTTCTTTTTCATTCATTTCCTTATAATATAATTAAGTTTGTTATTCTAGGAAGTCATAAAGTATGAGATTAATTGTTTTATTTTTAGAAGAAAAAATAGAAACCTCAATATTTTATTATTCTTATTATTATATTTTGGTAGAATCAAAATGTTCAATTACAAAATTTTCTATACCGTTAAATAGTTTTTTGCAATCCCTTAATTATTATTCTTATTGTTATTATTAGTATTATTAATTATTATGTTGTGTATGGCATGTTGTGGATAAATTTATAATATTGAATGATTTATTTGTATGTATTTAGAGAAAGAGTTACAAAAAAATAGGTTAAATGATAATTTTAAAAATACTTTATCTAAGGGCAAAATAATTATTTCAGTAGTAGAAGAGCTTCCGTAAATGTTTTGCCAAACAGGTTGAAAAATTATTTTAGCATTTAAAGTTGTTATGAAATACAGTTTCCAAACACTAACAAATAGGTTAAATAAAAGTAATAACTTTTGCTTCTCTTTTTCTTTTGTGTAAAAGCAGAAACAAAATTATGCCGCCAAATGAGCCTTAAGTGTTGACATAGAACAATAGTGAACACAATTTTTTAATTACCAAATCATAAATGGTGGGGGTATATGTTCACTTACCAAATAACAATTGGTAAATTACCATAGTGATTTTGTTACTAAAAAATGACGTATATTGGTCCACATTATCGGTCGGACAGTGTAGGTCCTTAGTAGGGAGATCTAAGTATTGTCTATTTCTTATTACTACTATTCACAACCCTGAAGTCCACCAATGATATGGGCTTCAAAATAGGGCCGTAAATACTGACAATGTCAAAAGTCGACAAGAATACAATTTCTCACACAGTGACAATATCGAAAGTCGACAAGAATACAATTTTCTTTTATTTTTTTGAATTTCTCAACAGACAAGACTTGCTTGCTTACCGATGAGTAAGAGTGACGTACTCCCTGTTAGTAAGCAAGTCTTATCCTTCTTTAACTTAATTAACCTTGTAAAAACTATTATAATATGTTATTCACGAAGGTTAGGGTTAGCTGTTTTTACTATTACCATATATAATATTACCGGCAAAGACGGCTATCTAAACCTAGAGTATATATACAATGTATTCTAACAAAAATCAATGATTTTTTAGCAGCATAGGGGACAAATAATAAAAAATATCAACCATCAAGAATTCGTAGACAAATTGATGTTGTTTGGATATATAATCATCAAAGTGTCTGTACATCCCCCACAAAAAGAGGGAAGAAAACAGAAGAGGCTTTGATCTGAAAGCCCATAGGAATGAGCAGAGAGTTTGAAATTTTGAATGAATGTGGGACCCTCGGATAATAATTAGGGAATGTGAAAAGCCAATTATTGAAAGAAAAAAAATATATTTTCACTTAATCACCAAAAGCATATAGAGACAAATATTTATAAAGGTTCATGGATTGCAATAGCTTTCAAGGAAAGAGGCAAAGATGGCACCATTTTCAGGAATGTGACATATTGCACATCTTCTACGAAGGATCGCAGCATTATTTGAAAGAGGCATCAAGAGTTAAAAGTACCCATCAAAATCACATTTTTACCCATCGCATACTCTTTATGTATTATGGGGTGACTTTTTAATCATCTTGTATGGGTGTGTATATATACATATATGATGCTGTTATGCGATTTTTATGTGGCAATTTATGTAAACAGATGTGAATAGGCACGGTGTGAATTACAAGTTACACAATTTCATATTGTTTAATAAAAATAAAGATGAGTTATTTATATGTACTGATATTATCTTCAAATGGTATGAACTTTTTAAGGGTAAAATTTCATAACAAAATTGTGCAGCTCAGACTCAAAGTAAAAAAAGAGTGATTGTGGCCGGACCTATGTGGACAGGTATGAATAAGCACTCTTATTATTTTGTTATTCGAGAAATGTCATTACTTTTTTGGTGAGATTAATACAAATCTGGGATGTGATATGGTTTCGAAAGATGAATTCAATATGGTCCGTCCCAATAAGATTTCATTCTTGATCAAAAGTCCATTTTTTTAATTTATTTCATCTAGTCCATGATTGAAACGAGAGAGAATTTACGCTACACTACAATTTTGAGATCAGAATCAATAACCCTACCGACAGTTATATGAGATTTAACATCTTTTCTGTGCATGGCTTCACTTTTGGTTTTTTCTTTTTTTTTTCTTTTTTTTTTTATCAGTACACTTGTATTCCTTCTATTTAACATTCACGAATCGATTTTTTCCCCTAATTGCATTCACTAATCGATTCCTTTAACCAAACCAAAAAAATTAAAAAAAGTTCATTCTCTCATTATTTTAAATATTTGTATATGTGAATTCACTTGTTATAAAGTTTTGTGTGTACATCAATATATACAAACAAACCGAAGCTATTTAAATGTGTGAACGTGACGACATGACAGAATATTCACGTCATTTCTTTGTCTGGAAAACTTGTCGTCTCATAGCCAAACAAATATTCTGCCTTATAAATTACACCACCATCCATGAAAGGACTTGGAACAATATTATACAATACCATAATTTAGTTTGCAGACTAACTAGAAGAGTAATTCTTATAATGCTCATTAAGAATTTTCATTATTTTTTACCATGAATTCTGCAATTCTTGCATCAATACATTTCTAATTCCGAAATAAATTAAAAAATCATTTTCACAAATACGAGGAGTTCGAGTCCCACAATGAACTTTTGTGAATGTGTATGCAGATCACCTCCCCCTTAAAAAAAGAAAAAGAAAAAAAGGAGGAGAGGTTAAAGGACTATACAATCTTCGAATATTTGCTTGCCATAACTGCAATATAGCAAATTTATTTTTCTTCAAAAAATTGAAAAAAAAACAGAAGTGCAGTACAATCATGAAAATGGTTATTGAAGGATCACTCTTAACAACTATTTACTCCAATGAATTATATTAGTAGTCTATTCTAGGATGGGCAGCGGAAAATAACCATATGACACACATACAGAATGTATAATCTCCTATATATTTTAAAAGGATTAATTATAGTGACACCTCCTCAGATTTGGTTAAATATCACATTAAAATATCTTTCGAAAATAAGTATCACTCACATTATAAATTTTTGGTCTGTTTTTCACTCACACCCCAAAAATTACTTTTCATTTGTGTCAGATTACTTTTTACATGTAAAAAGACATTGTAACCCTTTAACTTTGTCAAAATTCACTTTAACCCTAAAAGATCATTTAAAAGACCAAAATACTCATAGTTTTTCCCAAATGGATCAGTCATCAGACCATCCAAAAGAATTTTAAAAATATAAACATATATAAGTTTTGTACATATGTGTGTGTGTGTATATATTTGCCGTTTCACCTCTAACTGTTAATGGGGTGTTTTTTTTCTCTCTTTTTATAATTATCTTGAATAAAGAGATGAAAGATATATACACACACATATACATATACCACTTTCATATGAATACACAATTACCCATGTTTATATATCTTAATAATATATACGTATGTATATATATATATACGCACACACACACATATACATATACAGTTATACACAGGTTTACTGTCAGAGGAGGTGCACAGAGAGAAATCATAGTTTTCTTAAACACCCATTTGATTATTACTCCTATATATTTTATTTTGGACCTTAAATGTTCGAGAAAAGGCAATAGAGATTGATGGAGATAGCTAATAAGAGTTGAAGTATTTGAAGTATTTTACAGATACAAAGAATGGTAAACAATTCATAAAGGGGTTTGTGGTTGTGGAGTTCTAGAGAGAAACATTAAAATAAAAATAAAAATAAAAAATTCACGAGATTTTCAGCAATTGAAAACCAAGTGGGTTCTTTCATTTTTAGTACAAATTGCTCCAGAAAGTTTATATATATATATATATATATATATATATATAAATAGAGTACATGATAGTGAGGGGATTTGAGCGCTTCTTTGAATTTCGGAAGGTAGGTTTGAGACCTTTTCGACTTTTTCTCTTGGTGATGATTACTTCTTTTTTAATGGCTTTCACTGGATTTTGTCTGGAAATTTCTGATTGTTTGACAAGAGAAGTAATGTGTTATAGTGAGAGAAAGCAAGACGGGGGAAAATGACTCCTTTTTTTAGGTGACTTCGGATGGCAGGGAGGAGGGGTTGGTGTTAGACTAAGGGTATTTTAGTTTTTTTAATTTTTTGATATTTTGAAATGAAAAGTATTAAAATTTTGAGAGTAAAAATTTTCATTTTGCACTTTTTTAACGGTATCTTTAACGGAAAAGTAATTTGGGGTCTGAGTGATAGTAATTATCGAAAGGTGTTTCTGTATGAAATTTGACCAAACCTAAATATTCAAATTTTGAGGAAATAAGGACTTGAATGCTAGCTGAAAAGACTAAAGTGTCATTCTATAATTGAATAAAAAAAGACAAAATTATAATTAGATATGAAATAATAAAAGTGCCCCTCTTTTTTTTTTCTTTTTTTTTTCCCTTCTTCTTTCTTATAATTATTAGAAAATAAAAGGGTATTTTTAGAATTTTATATCTTAAAAATGTCATGATTGCACATGATTAAATTTGTAATCAAACAGTGACCTCAAGCATTTCTTTAATCATTTTTCAAACTTAATGCACTTATATATTCCAAAAAACTTTAGGAATAATATTTGTCTAAAATTTAAACATTAGAAGTGTTTTTCTCACTTTACTTTTATTATATTATTGTATTAAATCTTGCATTTTTTCCGACTACTCTTTTAATTAAGTGGGCCAGCACTAAAATCAATTACTATGATTTTAAGGTTAATAATGGGACGACCAATTCAAATTCAGGACTCTATCCACTCTTCTTATACTATGTCAGCAATCAATTCCTCCAAAAGTTCAAAACAAAAAAAAAGAAAAAAAAAAAAAAGAAAATATGAAATTCATGCTTAATTATATAGAATGACCCAAATTACACAATAAAAACTTAGGGTTCTAAGAACAAAACAGCTTCTTCTTGAATTCTTCCGAGCAAGTGATTCACGGCGTCAGCGATTTCATCTACTGTATTCAGCTGGCACCCATCCTCAACCTGTCCAAATTGGAAAAACACAAAATTAAAAACTATATATATATAAGATTAGATGACAATTGATCAAAGAAATACATTATATAACAACTGTATTAATTAACTGACCTTAACATTAAGTGAATAGAGGACCATTTGATCAACTGTAGTAACATTAAGGTGAAGAACAGTGAGCCTAAGACACTGAAGGCCAGCCACCATCTTCAAGAGCTGTCTAGGTCTTTTCTTCGAAAGAATCTTCAGGCTGGCATGGCTCTCCACCATGGTCACTTCAATGTCAGCCAACGCCGACTGGCTCTCGGACACACCCTCATTGGCCATCATCGCCGGCGAATTCTTGTGGTCATGAACTGAACGAGCGGAGTATTGTGGGAAGGCGAAGAAATTGGCGAAAAGTGGAGAGAATAAGTCATTGTTAATGTTGGGATGTACTTGATCATCATTCCTCTTATGGGCTTCTAGGGTTTGGAGGTGTTGCTCTAGCTCTTTCACAAAATTAATGGCTCCTCCAATAATTGATGCTTGGTCACCCTGCAAAGTTTGTTAAGAGTTAAAAAGAGTAATATAATAGTACACACGTCATGGAAATTTTTCTCTTTCTTCTCGAGAAAGGGTTCGGTACACACGGGCTCGAAATTCCCCCCTCCTCTTTTGAGATGAAAAATTATACAAGACGGAAATAAATATCATTATTATGTGTTTGTATTTAATCAATCGGGATTAGTAAATCGAATAGTCTAGCTAGATGAGCTATTTCTATCCCTACATTAGATAAGACCAAAATTTTGATTTTTTCTATTTGGATGGAAATGGTAAAGATTCTCCACTCGACTATTACGTCTGAATAATAAATTTAATAAAGATTAAAGAAAGGAAAAAGAGAAAATCAATCTTACCCTTTGAACATAAGAAGATGGCATCATTGATCGGATAACGGCGAGGTACTCGTTCATCTGTTTTCGCCGGTTGCGCTCGACGGTGATGTGGGTCATCCTCTGGTTCTCCAATTCCTCCTTGTTCTTGCAGCTCTTGGTACGCCGCCGTTTGCGCCTACCGGATGTGGCGGCGGCCACCGGAGGTTCTGGTGAAGAATTGGGATCCCATTCCTTCACATTTTGCATGGCTGAAGAAGATGAGGAGTCCAAATTATTCCCATTATTGAGACCTGCATGCTCCATATTTGCAAAAACCCCAACAAGATCAGCTTTATCTTCTTCTTGTTGCAGATTACCAAAGTGATCATAGTGCCAAACACCACCTCCTATCAAGTTGTAAAAGTACTCCTTGCTACCATAACCAAATTGATCATGTGGGTAAACCACAGTTTCTAATGCCATCTCTCTCTCTCTCTCTCTCTCTCTCTCACACACACACACACACACACACACACAAACACACACACCTCTATTATTTTC
>JAOTQH010000018.1:3778899-3792042 GCA_025631255.1 Cornus kousa
GGTTATTTTAAACAATTTTCTTTAATTTTAGTTATTGCAATGGAACATTAAATCTATCCATCGGTCCTGTATCTCAATTAAGCATATTATGAGCAAATTAGTAGAAAGAAGGTAAAATTTATACAAATTGAATAGGTTGTAATATATATGTGTGATGATATTTAATTGGCTTTCCAAATTATTTTTTGAAAATATTTAGTTTCCTCCAACCTCTCACTATTGTATAGTACACGAATGAATATGAGAATGGAAGTTTTACTAGTATAAAAGCAAAAACGGAACCTCATTAATTTTTTTAAATGTAACTAAGATTAAACATATAATGAAAAACATCACAATAACTTTCCTTACGTAAGTAAGTGATGATATTAAACCTCATTAATTTATACAAATTGAATAGGTTGTAATATATATATGTGTGATGATATTTAACTGGCTTTCTAAATTATTTTCTGAAAATATTTAGTCTCCTCCAACCTCTCACTATTGCATAGTACACCCATATGTAACATTCACAGGTTTGAATGAATATGAGAATAGAAATTTTACTAGTAAAAAAGCAAAAACGTAACCTCATTAATTTTTTTAAATGTAACTAAGATTAAACATATAATGAAAAACATCACAATAACATATAATAAGTCATGACATTCGTGTATGTTGGATACGTTATCACTTACGTAATTTAAATTGGATATATCTTATTTTCGGACTCCTTATCATTACTTCTAGTTTAGTAAGAGAGAAAATAAATATAGAAAAAGTTTGGAAAAATAAAAACAAAAACAAAAAAAAAAAAAAAAAAAATGTTGTGTGTGAAAGAGAGAGATAGATAAATAGGGGTGGGGTGGAGAGGGTTACTTCTAAATCAAACACGATCAAAACTTTATATTAGAAGCATGTTGGTTAGTGGGGGATAAATTAATTTCATTATTTAATCAAAATAAATAAATTAATAAATAAAATAGAAAGACCATTCACATTGTACAATACAACTTATTGGTTCGAAAGAATAGTCCAAATTTAACCGTTTGAAATATAATTGTACATGAACACCAAATAATATATGTATTTCTCCCATTAAAAAGAAATTACTATATTTTACTTCTACATCAAAGATTTTTTTTCAACACACATACTAATTAATCTCTATTTCTTGTGATCTCTCTGTCAAACATGAAAATGGCCCTTAACAAACAAATAATACTAGATAAACAACAACTTTTTCAAGACATGAAAAAAATAAAAATAAAAAATAAACGACAACAACTTTTCTCAGCTTTCCACATCAGGCTTTTGGGCCTGTGCCCTAGTTGGGCCTTACCCTTGTTATCACATAGTACTAGATTACACCTTTTGGGTCATTGCCCATGTTTGTTTGTTTTTTTTTTCTTGTTTTTTTCCCCGGCAACACCAACTTAGAAGCAAGCCAAAAATTACACGGTACCAACAACAATATCTAACTCCAAAAGCTTAAATATAAACAAAGGTAAAGAGTGAAGCACCAAATCCATAGGCATTTCCCGCTGTGAAAGCTTGGCAAAAACATTTGCCACTCTGTTTCCCTGCCTGCTAACATGCGAAATAAAGAACCCCCGCAAGAGAAAACATGTCCCGTCTGATCTCATTAACCAAAGAAGCAAGAGAAGCATCCGGATGAGCAATACCCTCAATAGCCTCCACTACGTTCTTACAATCCAACTCAAACCAGACCACCCGAAAATGAAATTGCTGGACCCAAAAAATCGCACGTCTAAGGATGACTCAAAAAGCTTGAAAATCACTGCTTGAAGAACCGCACCTGACTAGTCTCTAAAAACCGCACCACCACCAACTCGTTGAGCATGAGTCGAAAACGATGCATCAACATTACATTTTACAACTCCATACATTGGACGAATCTAACGCGAGATGGCTGCTGGTCGTTGCGAAGGATGAAGAATCATTTGGCATTTCCATTGTAGAGAAACAAATTCCCAATAGCAAGTGGAAGCCAAAGTTGCCACTAAAACTGGTCTCTAATCAAGCTGATCAAAAATTAATTTATTCTGAGCCTTCCAGATTAGCCATAAACAAAAAGAGGCCATTCCAAACGGAAAAGATTTATCCACCTTAAACAAAACTGATCCATCCTGAGTACCAATAATCCACCATTCAAGAAAAGAAAAAATAGGCTTAAATGATGCATCACCCATGTTCGCTAGGCCTGCTTTTGCATGTCCCGTTTGCAGTCATACATATAACCCCGCCCTTGATTAGTTGGAGGTTTTCTTTTTTAATCAAAACTTTAAAAATAATTAATTAATTAATTAAAAATTAAAAGGTGTTTATTGAAAAACACTATAAGTCAAGGGTTTAATGCAATTTGCTATATAATTACATTTAGCTTTCAAAAAAATAAAAAAACTAAGAAAATGAGGCAATTTAAGGACGTTTAGAAAGTAGAAGAGAATCTACATATGTAGAAGAAGGCAATGACATAGAGCCCCACCCAATATTGCTCTCTCCCATCAAATTGAGAGTGTTAAATGCCTTCTTTAAACAGAAATGTTCAATTTATGATAGATTATCTTGTTTTGGAGTTGACCACTTTTGAACATGCATGGTAGCTTTCTCAGCCTGCAATTCCACAAGAAAAAAATATGATGACCGTGGAAACATATGAACATACATATATATATGTACGTATATTATGTGTATTTGAACAAAGATGAAGAAAATTTGTGTCCAAACTCTAACTCCATTTCCCAATCGCTTTGTGTTGTTATAATGATCAAATTTGCCGTCTGTACGGCAGTTCCACCGAAAATCATGCCACCCCAGATACGTGCAGCCATTCAGTCAAAAAATGAAAACAAAACTCATGATCCTCATTAATATATATATATATCTCACAAATTATGCACAACACTGAATTTTGGATCAGAAATTATGGCAAAATTTTAATAAAACTCGAGCTGTCATCTAAAGGAGCTTAAGTGGATTTCCATCATTTTCATCTAATAATCAACCAAACCGAATGCATCGTTTTATACAGGAACTAGAAATCGTTGTTATAAATAATCATGGAGTCAAAAAGTTACCTAAATCACTGGTCCTGGATCATAAGGCTATTAGTCCAATAAAAACCCATGTTAACGTTTCTTTATGACATCACTCTTGCGAATTAGAGAATTTTCAATAAACTATTGGACATAAAAAAGTTTTTTAAAAAAATCAATTGGGACATTTTTATCAACTGATTTAATGGACTTCCATTAATGAAAAATTTTATCTATAAATTCCCTTTATGCAGATACATTAATTCTACAAAAACTCCCTCTTTATCCTATGGTTTGTGCAGATCTATCCGTCGGTCATGTATCTCATTAATCATGTTATGAAAAAAATTACAGAAAGAATGTAAAATTTGTACAAATTGAATAGGTTGTGGATATAAATGTGTGATGATATTTAACTGATATCTAAATTATTTTTTAAAAATATTTAGTTTCCTCCAACATGTCAGTACACCCATATGGATATAGTACACCTATATGGAACATACATATGTTTGAATGAATATGAGAATAGAAGTTTTACTAGTATAAAAGCAAAAACCTAACCTCATTAATTTTTTTAAATATAAGATTAATGAAAAACATCACAATAACTTTCCATGATATTCATAGTTTCTTCATGACCAACATAACTATCAGTCATGTATCCTTTCATGGCTAATGAATGCAATATTTAGTAACAATTTTCCGTTTTTTCTTTTGACAGATAATATGTATGTTCAGTGCCAACCCATCTAATCATGACAATACTGCAACCTAACTGTAGAGATCAATCTTCCGTGCTCGAGGGGAAGCAACAAAGAATGGTAGTAAATTATATTGGAAAAGGTTAGAATACTAGTTTTGTAAATAACTTTTGTGGTGAAAAACATGAAATTTAGTCCCAAACCACAAGGTCGGCATGTCCTTGTGGTTTCAGACCATGGTCCTTCGAGCTCTTAGGTCCACACCTACTATGACATTCACATTGCAATTGGTTGGTAGGAGGAGTGCAAATTTAATAAAGATAAATTGTACCTTTTATTTGCTCATATAAAAGGGTCATTCTCTCTCATGAATGATGTTAGAGGGAAGTGGGGGATAGGTGCCGCAAACTAAGGCTCAATCACCAAATATTGAAGCTTACCTACCAATCGGGCAACAAAGCATACCTGTGTCAAATGAAACTAGAATCAATCAAATACATGTACTTCTCACTTTAAAAAGAAATTATATTTTACTTTTACATAGCATCAAAGATAATTGCACGTGCACTTGCTTTGATAGTTTAGTGGATAAGTATTTTTTTTTGTAAAATTTTAGAGCATCAGCTTTCCATTCTCTGTAGGGATGGATCTACTGTGGGCTCAGGGGTAATCACCCAACTGAAATTTTTTGTTATTACATTTTATACCTTTAAATTTGTACTTTTTTGCATTTACATTCATAAAATTTTGAAATTGTCCAATTATGAAGAAAAAAAACCCCTATATAAATTTGTCCTCCCCCCTCATATAAATTTTTAGATCCGTCCCTCATTCTCTGTCTCTAGTAATCTAACATCTAACGATTCTTACTTTGCAAAATAAATAATAAAATTGCACATTAAAATTTTGAAGTTAAATCACACCAACCAGTCAAACTTTTATATTCTCTCTCAAACCAAGACTCAATCACTAAATCGTATGCTTACACACCAACCGAACAACAAAGCACACCTATGTCAAATGAACCTAGAATCAATCAAATATATGTACTTCTCCCATTAAAGAGAAATTACTACTCCTATATTTTACTTCTACATCAGCATCAAAGATTTTTTTCTACACCATCCTAATTAATCTCTATTTCTTGTGATCTATCCGTCCAACATGAAAATGACCCGTGTTGTGATCTATTTGTCAAACATGGAAATGTCCCTAAACAAACAAATAATACTAGATAAACAACTTTTATAAAGTATGACCAAAAAAAAAAAAAAAATTCTCAGTTTGCCTCAGCAGGCATTTGGGGCCTTGCCATTGTTGTCCCACAGTACTAGTTTACACCTTTCGGCCCATCGCCCATGTTCCGAGGCTTGGGCCTGCTTTTATATGTAAAAAACCCTGATAGTTGGAGGTGCTTTTTTTGGCATAAATAAATAAATAAATAATAATCTCTCAGTCTTAAATTAAATATCCACCTTTTTATTTTTGACTGTCCCAAAATAAATTTGGACAAATCAAAATATTATTTTTTATAACATTATCAATTTAACCTTCTTGAACTTATAAAAAGTAAATCATCACATCATGTGGATCCACTATAAACATATTTAGTAGTTTATTCACTATCAATATAATAAAAAATATTAAAAGAAATACTCTTAAAAAGTTAGATTTTCGAAAAGGGGCATTTAATTTAAAAAGGAATGAGTAATAAATAATAATTAAAGAGGGGTTTCTACAAAACAGTATAAGTCAATGGGGTTTAATGCAATTATACCTATTTGCAATGTATATAATTACATTTACCTTTCAAAAAAATAAAAACTAAGAAAATCAAAGAGGTTTAGAAAGTAAAAAGATAATCTACATATGTAGATGGCAATGACATATTAGGAACAAATATCTTGAGAAAAAGAGCCTCATGCAATATTGCTCTCTCCAATCCAATTGACAATGTTAAATGCCATCTTTAAACAAAAATGTTCAATTTATGATAGATTATCTTGTTTCGGAGTTGACCACTTTTGAACATGCATGGTAGCTTTCTCAGCCTACAATTCCACACAAAAGGAAAAGAAAATATATTAGGTGTATGAACATATATATATATATATATATATATATGTATGTATATTATGTGTATTTCAACAAAGATGAAGAAGCAAAATTGTGTCCAACTCCACCTCCATTTCCCAATCACTTTGTATTGTTATAATGATCAATATTGCCGTCTGTACCGCAGTTCCACCGAAAATCATGCCACCCCAGATACCCTAGTGCAGCCATTCACTTTGTAAGTAAAAAATGAAAGCAAAACTCATGATGTAAAAAAAAACTAAGAACTATTATCTTTATCATAAATCATGTACAACATTGAATTTTGGACGAGAAATTATGGCTTTTAATAAAACTCGAGCTATCATTTAAAGGTGCTTGGTGGTTTCCCATACTTTTCATCTAATAATCAACAGAATGCATTGTTTTATGCAGGAACCTAACCCATTCTTATAAATAATCATGGAGTCACAAAGTTACAATGTCAGCAAGTGTACTTAAGAAATTATTAGATGGTTCTGGATCATAAGTTGCTTAGCGGTTTAGTCCAATAAAAACACATATATGTTCACATTTCTTTATAATATCTCATTAAAAAAAAATTGAGTTTACTTAGAATTTTGATGGGACTAGTTCACATAAAAAAATAAAAATAATAATAAAATAAATAAAATAAAAATCTGTTAGACATTTGGATGATTAACAGCAAAGTGTTCCTAATGGCTTCCATTAAAAACTTTTTTTTAGAAATCCTATAGTTTGTGTAGATACATTAGCTGAAGTAATGGAGAATTAAAATATTATATCTAGTAGCTCTAAATCTACGTTTCCATAGTGTATGTGTTATGAACAAATTAGCAGCAAGAATGTAGAATCTGTACAAATTGAATTTGTTATAATATATAATATATGTTTTATGATATTTAACTGAATAGGATAGATCACATCATCTTGTAATCGATCAAATCTGATTTTTCAAACTTTCTGCGGTTAATTTGCATAACTAATTTCCTTTTTTCAGAATTATTTAGCTTCCTCCAACATCTCAATATTCATACATCTGTTCAGATGAATATGAGAAAAGTTTGACTAGTATAAAGGCAAGTAAAACACATATAATGAAAAAATGCACAATAACTTTCCATGACATTCATAGTTTCTTCATGACCAACATAACTATCAGTCATGCAAGCAAGTCATGTATCCTTTCATGGCTAATGAATGCAATATTTAGTAACAATTTTCCTTTTTTCTTTTGACATGTAATATATATGTTCAGTGCCAACCAATCTAATCCTGACAATACTGCATCTAACTGTAGAGATCAATCCAAGGCTCCGAATGGTTAAATGTCCCAATAATTTTTCATCCGGGAAAGCAACAAAGAATGATAGTAAATTATAAT
Source organism: Cornus kousa (assembly GCA_025631255.1). NCBI lineage: Eukaryota > Viridiplantae > Streptophyta > Magnoliopsida > Cornales > Cornaceae > Cornus > Cornus kousa. Next base: position 3,786,105 of record JAOTQH010000018.1, read on the forward strand.
GAAAAAGGTTAGAATACTAGTTTTGTAAACAGTTTTTTGGTGAAAAACATGAAGTTTAGTCCCCAAACACAAGGTCCGGTGTGTCCTTGTGGTTTCAGATCAAGGTCCTTTGAGCTCTCAGGTCCACACCTACTATGACATTCACATAACCAATTTACTGTCTCTTTGGTGTTCTTATAAGGGGATTGAAAAAAAAGGCTTAACATACCTCAACACCCAAATGGAAGACCCAACCCATAACAACTCCAAGGGGGAGTCCAATAAGGTAGTAGCAGCCTAAATTTATGTATGCAACCTTCGACTGCCAACCCGATCCAACGGCCACCCCTAGGAAAAGAAAGAAATAAATTGTTCTCAGTAAATGCTGCAAAAATAAGAATGCTACACATTTCAATCGAAAAGTTGGAGATGAATTAACCTGATAAAACTGGTTGAACACTGTTGAGAAGAATTGTGATAGCTAAGAGGTATGCAAGCTTATCAACTGCTCTGAGGACGTCGCTGCTCGATGAGAGGATCAATGCAATCTTGTCATGGAAAATCATTATAAGTGCACAAAAGAAGACACCGATTATTGTGGACTGTGCCACGGCCACTTTTGTTGCAAATTTTGCTCCCTTTCCGTTCCCTGCACCTAGCTCGTTGGCAACCCTTACTCTGTAAATATTTTCATAATAAATTCAGGAAACTATGGCTTGGTACTTGGGAGTGTGAATCACCCACAAAAATGTGACAAATGAAGAGATGAAACAAAGAATTTTGATGCATTCAACAAGTTATAAATACATTTTTGAAACGAATGGCAAAATTGCTAAAACAACTCATCCATTAATATACAATATTATACAAAGGGAAGGAGTGCAATACTATAAAAGCTTAAATTAATTGAATTTTTATTTAACAATATTGTAGGGTTGCTTAAAGTTTTCTATATTCACCACAATTTTATGCAGAATTTTTTTGAGTTTCTTTTCCTAAAAGAAGTATATATATTAAACCTTTAAAATGTACACTATAATAATTTCGGACAAGCTTAATTAGTGGCTGGTCCTGGTTGATGTCGTGACCACAACAAAAGCCATGACGACAATGTCAAACAAACTTATTAAACAGAGACTTGTAATTTAGTGACCAAAATTAAAGATAATTGTTAAGTGATTAGGTTGCTTTAAAGCAACAAATCTGACCAATGATTTCACATAAAGGCACCTTCACCATTATTTTATACATGCTTTAACACATGTTTATGTAGAGGGCTGAATTTGTGGGATCTTTGTTTTTTCTATATATTAGAAATTCCTTTTATTATGAGAAAAAATCATACAAATTTAGACGGAAATTTTCCACCAAATCCAAATTAGTCACTGAAAACTAAAAATTTCTTGGATTAGGACCTTTAAAGTTCCCTGTTTTTCTTTTTCTGGTTTTTTCAAGTCATGTTAAACCTTAGGGAAAATGAATAATATCGCTTTATTAATATTGGTAGTCCATAGAGTCACATCCTGCACCTGATTGTGCATTACTACCATTTGCCGGGGAGCCACAGCTTGCCGGAAGGGAAGAAAAAAGATGTCATATTTTAGGGTTTAATTAAAAAAAAAAGTCAAATGTTCTTCAGAACTTAAAACACCATTTATGCTAAGCTGGCTTCATTAACATGCATATGGCTGATAACTGTGAATAAACCAGTTACAATATCATAACAAGAGAGGGTCAAATAACAATACCCGGTTGCAGCAAAGAAGGAAATAGGAATCATCATTTCCCAGCCATTAATCGCCATACTGCGACATCATAGTCGATCACACCAAGAGAACAAATTAAAAAAGAAAAATATTATGCTATGGACATGCTAAAAGTGCATTTATTGAATTTTTCTCTTATCATACATAATTGGTAATGAAATGTACTCTAATTATATTACCAGATGGTATTAATCATAAGAAATTCACATACCACACAGATAATGCATCCACAGCTATTGTAGCATTCTTCAAGTTCCCAGTCATCAATATCAATACTCTATAGTACCAATTCTCCAAGCTGCATAAACATTATACACAAAGGCATGCGCACACATATATGAGTGATGATACGGAGTCCGAAAGTCGGACAACTCCGACTGATTTGATGTGATACACCATCTACTCACATCAAATCAGTTGGAGTTGTCTGAATAACGAAATCTAAAAGATTTTCCTATATAAAGAGAGAAATACCAAAGCATGACTCCCGAGGCAGTAGAGAGCTTCAAAAATTCCCAGAGGCCAGAGAAGGCTTGCATGGAAAAACCAGTCCAAGTTTGGGGACACCCACCACACACTGTATACCCCAAAAGGCCAAGAACGAAAACCCACCAAGACACATCCAAAGCAACAGCTGTTCCAACCAACCCAAGCTTAAACTGATATACAAAAAGCCAACTGATAATCACATGAACCACAAGAGCCGCCAAGGAGGCCCATGCTAGGACTGCTGTCTTAAGCTGGCTCTGCAAGAACCTCTGTAGTGAGCATTGAAATACAAAACTGAAGTGCAATGGAATGAACCAAAGCGCCACCACCCCCGATTGCTCCGCCACTTTATCAGGCTGTCCCATGAGCTTCAGAATTGGGGTTGTGTATACGTATAGGGGCAATAACAAGAAAGAACACAAGAATAGAACAATCCATGATCTCTGCATATATACTCCCAACATGTGGTACCTCTTGGCCCCAAATGCCTGCCCACATAGAGTCTCCAATGCACTTGCCATCCCTAGCTAATTCACAATAACAGACCAAGTCATTTAGTAAATTAATACATTCATACATAGAACAAAAGCGAGCAATATACACAAATACATTAGTACAAAATTCTGGTCTATCTATTCAGTTTGGGTATCAGCATGTACCCATGTATATAGACATATTTATAAATAAAAAAACAAAAAAAGTAATTTATAAAATTAATAAATTTATACACACGACATGTGTGTGTAATACATGTATAAATATCCACCTATTTGTAGACATATGTATACATATAGAAAAATAGAACAAGTTATTTATAAACTTAATACATCCATTCATGCAACATTTGTGTTGTATGTAATATACACATACATATTTTTATACATTCAACACAAAATCAACAATGGGAATTCTACCATGGTATTCCTACTGACTCTAGACATGGCTAGAATATCAACAAATATGTTAAAAGTGTCGTCACTGATTTCTAATGGGCAATGGTCTTGGCCTAGACATCTGCACAACATAGTGTCCCCTATTTGTGACATCTCGAACCTTTCCCTTCCCAATCTTACCCTAGACGACCTTACTCTGTGGCTACCATCTCCCAACCATTCCCTAAAGTCCACTGGCACAAGCTGGTTTGGTTAAGTCAATCGATTCCCAAACATGCCTTTTGTTTGCGGCTTGCCATTCAAGATAAACTCCTTAACAAAGATAAACCAGCTCTAAATTTCTTGATGCAGCGCAATGTTTGTATCCTTTGCCTCAAAGCAGCTGAGAACCACAATCACGTCTTCCATCAATGCCCTTATTCCTCATTTATTTGGAACTCGCTGCAAGCTAAATGTGGATTCTATATGATAGGGAAAAACTACTGCTTTGATTATTTGACTTGGATATTTCTAGATTTATTTTAAATTTAAATTTAAGGAGATAAGGGTGACCACTGACCAAATCCGGAGATTTGTTAGAAGAAATAAACTCAATCTTCTCAATCGAACTCACTGAGATCCTGAGAATAACAATATATAGGGGTTGGCCAATAAATGAGGTATGTGAAAAATTGTACGTATTGATACGACTCTCAACAAGTCCTTCCAATCACTGACTTGATCGTCGAAACGTCCTCAACTGGCACCACATCGGTGCCATTAGAAGTGACGTCATCCTTGTACAGTGCAAGAAATGCTGTCGTTCCTGATCATGCTGATTTTCTCTTCAACACTAACCCTAATTGTTGGAATGACTTTCTCCTTTGGCTTCTTCGAGCTAGAAGCCAAAAAACAAAAAAAAAGTACAGTACAACCCTACCTTCGAATATTACCCTTGCTAGGTTTGTTTACCACATTTGAAGGAAAGAAATCACAAATCGTCAGAAATATTTCTTCTTCCCCACTAAAAACCCTAATGTTGGAGCACCGAAATATCGATTTGGAATTAGAAAAAATTTAGTCAAAATCCAAAACACTAATTCGGTGTTCCCAAGCATGACATAAATTCAATCCGTTATCACTTATACTTGATTAAACATTGCGAATGCCGACCATCACAAATGAATGGAATTAACCAGTCCAGGTCCTTATTTGATCCCTAGGAGAAGAATTAGCATCTCTCCTGTCTGCATATTGCTAACTTCGGCTTCCCGCCAATGCTTGGTTTTGGTAGTTGGCTAGTTTGTTAATGGGCCTAGTTTGTGGGTCTGGGCCATGACCCATGCTGTTTGTATAGTTGTTTTTTTTTTTTTTTTCAGATTTATTTACCTAAAAAATAAAATTTTGTTCTAGATAATCAATTTGGCTATGAACACTTGAACATATATATTTACACACAATATGATAATACTCAATGTATATAGACATATACATATATATATTTGTATGTATATGCACGTAAATGAAGGAAGAAATGTGGTGCAGGGGACATACAATTAGGCCGAAATTGAAGCCGACGATGACGTTGTTGGCAATGGAGATGGAAGCGAGCTCAACGTCACCGAGGTGGCCAGCGAATGATTGGGTGATAACAAGGGTGGAGTAAGAAGCTAAGCGGCTGAAGATGGAAGGACCCGCAATGTGCCATAGCTTCTTCGATTCAATCCACACCCTTGTTTTCAAATCCCTCTCTTCATCATCCTCTTCTTTCACTAATTGCTTCTTTTCCCTGCCGTCTGATGAAAGTATTGCCGAATCTTGAATCAACAAGGACTGATTGAGTTCATCATGATCAGTAGTTGTAGAAGTAGTACACTTGATGCTGCTGCCCATGATCAGGAGATGTTGTTGCATATATGTGTGTTATTTGAAAATTAGGCTGATCAAACTAGCTTTAGTACTGTGTGTATGTGTGTGAGAGAGAAAGGAAGGGTTGAGAGAGAGAAAGAGAAGTAAGACAAAATGGTGGCAGAGTGGACAGGTATATATGCAGGCAACGTTGAAGATGGACACGCGGGACGTCACTTAAGGGAAAGGTGGCGGTGTGGCCGCTTATGAAGGCGTTGAGGAAAGTAATTAAAGATTGTTCATTTCATCCTCTCTGTCAATGTCTTTTCTGCCTTTTTCTCATCATTTTCTGCACCATGTATATGTATATTATCTAAGAAAATGACAAAAATTCAAGAATTTATATATCCCTAGTTAAGAGTTTATTATACTACATTATGATTGGAATACTTAAAATAAAATAAATAAAATAAAATATTAAGTATAGTAATCATCTAGTCTATTATTCTTTTTTAGGTGTCCAAATTAATTATACCATTTGAATTCAAAACAAAAATATATATTATTTTTTTTATAATTACCGTTTGAGTTTTCAAAAAAAAAAATCAATTTGGTAACATGTACATTTAAATTAAAAAGCCACAATGATATAATTTTAAAAGGAAACAATGTAATTAAAAAGTTATAATATTAAAAAAGACGACAATTAATATAAATGCATCATAAATATCTGTGTTGTGCACACAAGCTAATTAAGAATGTCCACAAAATCATTCTCAAATAGACATGCCATTATGTATGAACAAAAACTTAAAAGAAATAATTTTTTTATTTTGGTTTTAATAATTTTAACATAATTTAAAAAAAAAAAAACTTATATTTCTTTTCTTTTTTTTAATCTCAATTTTAGAAAATAATTTATTCAAAAAAAAAAACTGTAATCAATCAAAATTATGAACTATTCCAATAACATGAGAATAGATA
>JAOTQH010000018.1:3851383-3865522 GCA_025631255.1 Cornus kousa
TAATGTTTCTTTTATGTATGGCTAAATATTATATTAATAATTGCATTTATTTTCATAATATTATAAGAAATTGATTAAAAAAAGGAGTATATGTTTTTTTTTTTTTTTTTTAATAAGGAAGTAATAGGAGTATATGTTTTTGTATATGATCATTGTATTTATTATTATTATTATTTTTTATTGTATCCCGCCCGTACTCATATCTATTTTTTTAAAATTTATCGTATCGTATCACCTTGTCTGCATCATATTTGCATGTATTCACGCTTCTAACATGTTAACTAACGATTGATCGAAACCAATAAGCTCAAAAATATTTATTTGCCAGTTAACTAGTGAATTGATTGAAACCAATAATCCCATAATTATTTAATAATTTCTCAGCCTGTTACTTGCTCGGCTAAAGGATGACCTCATTCCCAGTTGACGAACTTGTTAGTGTCTTTATGCAAGGAACTTACAAACTCATTTGAAATGAAAATTATTAATAATGTTTTTAAGTTTGGACACACTGATTCAGTGTTTTGAATTTGAAATTACAAAAAATTTAACTCAAAATTTGTTTTAAATTTTATCAAAGCTCAGTACTCCAAACATACACAAGTGAAATTAATAATTGATACATTACTTGATAAATGATTGTTTTAACCCTCTGTTGGATCTCCAGTCAGTAGCATCAATAAGTTGCTTTAAAAATGCCTTGCAGACTAAAATATTACTAAAGATGCACTTTCTTGGTTTGTTCAGCAGAATAAGCTTGGCAGTTGCAATCAAATAAACAAGCTGGTGTCCTTACTGATACCTAACTATGAATCATGGTTTGAATAAAGAAGAAAGGATGTTACATAAAGGGCAATATAGTAATTTTATTGTTATATAAATATGTATAAAACATGTAACAGCCCTACCCGAAAGAATATTGTTGGCTTTTGGTAAGCAAGCTTAATTGCGGAGGCTCTAATAGGTTGGTGTTTGTGTTGAACCTACATTAACATTTCACTTTGGGATCCAGATTCCTTCCTGTGGTGGAAATCACAAAATCTATCATGTGTCTTACGTTTGGAGGCATAGTTAGCAGTCATTTCAAACTAATTACGGCGGTATTTGCTCATTCCTTTAACGAGCCTGTTTTGTTTTAAAAATATTAATCAGCCCTCAAAATAAATCAACATGATGAAAAGTAATTGAAAAAATTAAAGAATTTTCAATAGAGAATAATAATGTGTGATTATTATATATATATATATATATTGATTCATGAGTGTATATTGGTTCTTGTTTAATTTAGATTTATATATATGGGTTTAGGTGCACAGCCATACCAAGGTTCATATGTGTATATAAATATGATGATTGGTGGAAATGGAGGTGGTGGTAGGAGGTTAAGAGGGGAGGTGTGTAAGAGGTGGAGAAAATAGAGTAATAAAGATATGGTCTAAGAGGTGGAAAAAGTAGAGTAATAAAGATATGGAAAAAGAGAGGATATAGGACCCTCCAATGGGAGGGTGAACTTTATTCTCCTGACCCAACACAATTTAGACACATGTCCAAAATTTTAAAATATTTAATAATGGTTATTATCCAATTTCCTATTTTTTTTTTCTTTCCGTATTTAAATTTTTAGAATCCTTTTTTTAGCATGACTCTCTTCTCCCCAACCTCCATCTTAAACCCTAGTCTATCTACATCAATCAAATACTCAACTTTTATTCAATATGTAAAATAATAAACGAACCAACAACATAAGTTTATAAGTGACATAAAATAATTTGTAATATTCACAAACTTTTAATCTTTCTTTTTCATATTTTTCACCAATGAAAAAAAAGAAAAAGAAAAAAAAACAAACAAACAAACAATTTTTAGCCCTATTAATTGAAGGTGTTGGGAATTGGGAGAGATATAAAAGATAGATCTAACTCTTACCAAAAATAGATTTACAATAGAAATAAATATAAGAGAAAAACTCTATTCAAGCATAGGTTAACATTAAATTTTCATATAATATTTTAATCTCTTATTCCTTCCTTATTCAACACTTGATATAATACATTATTTAAATAAATTTAGTAATTTTTTAATTTTAAATTAGGTAATGATTATTTTTAGAAATTTTAAAATTCATATGTCTAAATTGCATTGGAAAATGGGTAATAATTATTTTTAGAAATTTTAAAATTTTAAACATATGTCTAAATTGCATTGGATCAGATCAGTTGGGAGATGAACTTATTCTCGGAAGAAATTGACCCTAGTATGGTCCATAATTATAAAAATTCATCTAACCTACCGACAAGCTAAATGGATAAAAATTTCATGTCCATCCGCGTTCTTAGTCCGCTCTGAATCGTCTTTCCATTTATATTTTTGAGTATATGCTATTGATTGTACCATAAAAAGGAAATTGATAATAATTTGAAAGGGTGGTTTTTTTCCCCTCAAATGGTAGGTTGAACAAGAAAGGAAAACATAAACTCGTAGATAGACAGTACAAATGACTTGCGTGACAATTAATAATTGAGATAATCACTCAGGAGACAGAATATGTACGCGGTTTCTCCCTCAAAACAATTATAAAAAATTATTCTTAGCAAGTTTTACTTTGAAAAAAAAATCCTTTTATAACTTGGAATATGTTTGAAACCACATTTATTTTAAACTTTTACTTTCACCCGAAGTAAAAGCAAAATTGTTGGACTCTAATAATGACTTAAAAGTCCGAACCATTGGTCTTGGACCATATATGGTTCTGAAAATGACCCAATTAGGATGATTTTTATTTTTATTTATTTATTTATTTTTTTAAAATAAAGATAAGAGTCATTGCTTCAACTATCAACATTCTGGGAAGAGTAAAAGACCAATTGCTTGCGCAATGCAAATTGCAATGGTTAAACCACCCCACACGCACAAAAACACACACACACACACACACACACAAACCATAAAGTGTTTAGTGAGCCATCATAGTCAATGCCTGCTGTTGACCACTCTCATTCAATAGTCCAAGTCATTACTTTCACAACAACCATATTGAAAAAAGCCATACCCAAAACAAACTGCAGTTTTGGGTATTTTCACACCTTTTTAAAAAATATCTAAAAATAAATAGATAAAAATATCATTAGGTAAAAAATATCAAAAGTTTTCTTTATTTTTTAATTTCATTACTGTAATAGTCAAACTATGTAAACTAAATACTAATTTTGCAAATTTTTTATAAAGGGTAAAAATAAAAAAAAGAAAACGAGAGAAAAATTATTAAAAATTTGAAATAACTTAGTTATTGATTCCAATTTCAAGCTCTCTTTTCCACCATAAAAACACAATGTAATTTTATTTTGTTTTCAGTTCTGAATAATGCTATTGTAATATTTATTCACATAATTACGGAGTACTATAATTGTTTACAAAATGATATTAAAAGATAAAATGAAATAGTTTTTTTTTTTTGGAAAATTAGATAAAATGAAATTGTTGTTGAAAAAGAGTTTTTGGAGTGAAAAAAGAATTACTGGGCCGGAGTCCGGTTCAAGGGCTGGCTATCAAACCGGTTCGTATTTTCATTCCGGCCCGAATATTTGATGACCCAAGAATTCACGCTTCTCAATGTCTGATCACAAAATTCCTTTCCGCCAAACACAAAATTCTTACAGTAATTTTAACGTACCAAAATTCCCCAATATATAATATATATATATAGATATAGCAATACGTCTATATCTAAAATTTTTCTATATATATTTTCCGCGTCTTTCTCTCTCTAGTTTATATGCTTTATGTCTCTAGAAAAAAAGCCCTAAATTCTCGATCTGAGAAAATTTCGGACAATTTCCAAAGAAAGTCCTAACATCGTCTTAGCTACTGACTTGTCATTGCTTGCACAATCAACAATCTGTGTATAGGTTTGTATATTTTTCTCACAACCACCGTTGATTTACATCACGAAGTAGTCACGCTGTCATGATCAATGGCGAATTGTATTTGCGGCACGAGTTCTCTGGTCCGAGCTTGATTCATCACCTGCATGCGCAAGCCTTTTCTGTGAAGAATCTATGTGTGTGAAATTAGGGTTTCATTTTGCTGGATGCATAGTATTGGGCGCAGGATAAATGCTTGTTGGAGGGGATCTCGGGTTTTCGCGCCTGGTCCTGGTGGTGGTGGTGTTGTTTGCGCCGGTGATCGGCTTCGTAGTCCGCCGAAAATGGCGGCTTGCGGTGGCCAGGAGAGAGGAGATCAAGAGGCTCTTGGTTTTTGCGTCCGAAGAGGCTGCTAGGGCCGAGCTCGAGGCCTTCACCGGGTACGTTGTGGCCTCACCGGTTTCAACTTCTGGTTATCTACAGTATCAATGTGCCGTTTGTTTTTGCCCCACCACCACGCGGTGTGCACAATGCAAAGCTGTTCGGTACTGGTATGTTGTAACTATGTATTTGGAAAATTTAATTTTATGGTTACATGTTCATGCCTGCTCAGTTGATTTTTTTTTTTAATTTTTATTAATTAGAATTAAAAGTAATTTGGGCTTGTTTTGATCTTAGACTTGAAATTTGGTGCACTGTTATTCTATACACTCATGCTGTATACATTTTAGTTTTAGAGATTAACTTGGTCCCTAATACAGAGGAGTATTTGTAGAAATTGATTAGGAAGGGCCTTGGTACAGTCTACGAGATTCTTGCTTCACATTCAATTACAAATCTTTATGTTTATGCTGAACATATCTTTTGAACTAGAAGGGACAGTACTATGATAGTGGTTAAAAATGATTGCAAGAATTGAAGAAGGAAAATAGGAATATTGTGTTTCCAGGCTACAACTCTGCATTGCAGTCTTTGCAGAAGAATCTCAGGGTGTACCAAAACACAATACGACACAATCAACTAAGGAGTCTAAGCAAGTCATACTAACAATTTGTCCTAATTAGTAATGAAAATCTGTTGGGTGTGATGTAGTGTGTTTTTAGATAAGTATGGATATTCAGACAAATATACTTGGATGTATATGTTCATTTATCACAGTGGTTTATCCAATCATGATGTGCTATGCATGAGGAAGTCTTCATTAATTTTAATTGTGCGCAATCATGCTTTAGCTACTGCAACCATAACTTGCTTAAATCAGGAGTAAGAAGGCATTGGTGCAATTATTTTTCCCAAAAATAATATGTTGAATGGATAATTTGTGTGGGGGCTCCATGTGGTACTTCTTTTAGACCCCCTTTTGTAAAATAAAACTGTCTTAAGATGAGGGTTGAACAACCTTCCAGAATAAAGTGTGTTGTTCTGGTAGTGTGTAGTTTTGTCTTTTTTGCACTAATCCTTCTCCACCAACCAGTGTTGCTGCTTGTTTGTTTGAGGACTTCCTCTGCAGTATATATATATATATATTTTCATTATTGGGGGATTGAATTTATTATTAAATTTTCATTCTCTTTCAGGAGGTGCAAAATGTCTCTTTAAAACAAATAATGAGAGAAAAATAGTTGACATAATCTGTAGCTAAATGGGAATTATGTTGTATAAATTTATCCTTTTCCACTCTTATATGCCTGGGAAGGAAATAAACTAGTAAGTTAGCAAAAAAGTTGAAAGAGGCACATATAAAAAAAAATTAAAAATAAAGAGGAAGATGAAAGAGGCATTGTGATCAAAATTGATAGTGGTTTAGAGGAGAGCTAGATGTTTTGGTGTGAAGATCCAGTGAGCGCTCCTTACTTGAAGTTATCTTGTTTGCTGGAATGCTCAAGAGTTATCATGTCATAAATCCATTCTAAGTATTTGTTTGGGAAGCGTGCACCCTCTGCCTAGCAAACTCTTCATTACATCATTACATCTCATTTTGTTTTTATATTTGTATGTTGTTGATGTACTATTAACATTCCTGGTTTCTTCCTTGTATCCAATTAGGCGCCTGGTAGACAATCACCTTCATGTATCTTTCCTGTTAACTCCAGAGTCTTGCCCCTTCAAATTTCCCATGTATACTTTCTTAAACTAACTTTACCTGAGACTGCCTCTCGGGAATTCATGCTTTCTTTTCACCACAATGGGCTATCCTTGTAGTTGTTCTTTGCTGATTCTTACTCATATTTTCTTCTTGTGGTTCTCTTGACACCTCGCGTGTAAATGTTCCTAATTTGTGTGCTTTGGGGGTGTTTGGAGAAGGTATCATAAGATGTGAGCTGTCCACACCTCAAAGGGAAGATAGAACTAACTCCTGATAAGATAGAATTAACTCCTGATTTTCTGTATTTCCAAGCCCCATGGTAATACCCAAATCCGGAGGCCCATCTTCCCTGAGGAACCTTGGTACATTAAGAAATTGGAACATTGGATCATGTTTCTGAATTCTTAAAGAGTGATGTTTGAGTGTTGGAGGGGTGGGGGGGAGGGATCAGAAAAGTTGAATTTATGTATGCCTTTTGATATTGAAGCTGATGCATTAATCGAATGCTGATTCTGCAAATCACCAGTGATCTCTGTGTAACTTGTTATTAACGGAGTTCACTTATATAAGATGATTTTTTAACTTAGAATAAGACTATAATGTTAATTAATGATTCCACACGATTATGAAGAAGCTGTGGTAGTTTGAAATTGCTTTGGAATTTGTATTTATATGCTCTTAGTGTTTGTTACCTGCAAAGTGGCATGTTTTATATTATCCACTCTCAAATATTATGCTGTTATTGGGCCTCTAAAGATTCAAATCCGAATTTTGAGTTTCAGCTCTGGGAAGTGTCAAATTATTCACTGGAGGCAAGGTCACAACAAAGAATGCCGTCCTTTCACTGCCACTCATCAGATCAATGATGTGGAAGGCGGTTCTATTAGCGAAGCGTTTAAGCAAGAAGAATGTGAGACTTATGGAAATAGCTTTGAGCTTGAAGGGGGGCATTGTGCCAAATCTGTTGAAAGATGCCCTAAAGGGCCTGCATTTTCGAATTCTTATTGCTCTCCTGAAACTGTGTGTGGGGGGGATGATACTAGATTTGGATGTCTTCCAGATGAGAAAGGAACCAGTTTTAGTTCTAAATTTACCACTCCCTCATTCTCCAAGGGTTTTTCTGCATGCACTACTTGTAGTGAATCTTCCGTTGATGTTACAGTCAATAAGGTCAGTAGTCCGCATCATCCCGACAGATCAGATGGACATCAGTCAGGTAATATTGTTCATGGCAAGCTTGAGACTACTTGTGTTAACATGGATCAAACCAGGCAAAAAATTTCGGAGCACTTCACTTCGGTCAATTCTGCAGATAATTTTTCTAGCTCTGGTAAGTTAAATCAGATAAAATCTGATTGTAATGATAGAGATGCTCATTGTGGATCAACACGTTCTTCAGGTTCGACTGTTGATGGCTTTAATGAGTCGTCATTTTCTGAGCCTTCTACACCCTCTTCTGGTTTCTGGGAAGGAACTATTGGCACCAGTAGGTGCAGAAATGATGTTCCTGATGATTCTGCTCAGTCTAGCTCCAGTGAGGCTGGTGATGGCAATATGTCTGATTTTCAGTCTTCTGTAAATTTCCGCTGTAATATGGCCAGGGATGTTGTTACTCCCTTGCATGTTCAAGGATCTGATACCAAAATCAAATCAGATGATGATCATTCAACTACTTTGGGGATGAAGAAACCTATTGACAGGGCTACTTTATCAGAGGAAACAAGTAAAGGTGCTTCGAAAGCGAGGAACTCACAATCATCAAACTCTGAAACGTCTAATCATGTGGATTGTGACACTCACAGTGATTCATGTATATTTAAGTCCAGAGAATCTAGATGTCTCTCATCCTGCGTATCTCATGCTGATCCAGCTTCCAGCCTTGGAGGGCATTCAGTAAGATCAGATGCTTCAAACGTCAGTAGCTTTCCATCCTTGAGCACTGGAAGGTCGAATTCTGCAGTTAATAGTACGAGCAGTACCTCGCAAGTATTGAAATATAAAGAAGTTGGAAATTTATCATCTAGTGCATCTGATAAGCACATATCTTCTGGCAGTGGAAGGCATTCCATTTCAGGTGTGTCGTTGTCCGGAAGGGTTGATGGTGCTCATCCAGTTGCTGCCTGTTCTTCCTACTTTGTGAGTTATTCACCAAATGCTACAAATGGTTTGAGAACATCAGTGAGGAAAGTCGTTGACCAGCTCAAACTCTCTAAATTGTCACGTCCATTAGGGGTTGGGGGTGAGATTGCTGGAAAATACAATAACAAGGTCAAGGTTTTACTTGAATCTTGCTCCGTTTGTTTTGTGCCTACAATATAGATATTCTAGGATGTTATACATTGAATTGAATATGTCTAATTTTACAGGGGCTCTTTTCGTATGAAGTGTTTGTAAAGTTCTATAATTGGAACAAGGTTGAACTGCGTCCATGCGGCCTAAAAAATTGTGGGAACAGGTAAGTTAATATTGATACATGGCATGTAATTCATTTCTTCATACTTTCTCCTATCAGAGAACTGTATTGCAGTGACTTTGGGATTTTAAAATTATTGGCTCTTTGAAAAGTTTGCTCCCTCTCTCTCTCTCTCTTTATCTGGAGAAGATATAATTTCCACTAAGCCAATGATTTAATTTTTATTTTTATTTTTTTTAACTTGCGTCTATTTTGTTTCTAACACATGACCTTGTGCAGCTGTTATGCTAATGCCGTGCTCCAGTGCTTGACATTTACTCCACCTCTCACTGCTTATCTTCTCCAAGGACTCCATTCAAAAACATGTATTGCTTCTGATTATGATCTTTCTTGTGGTTCCACACGTGTCAAAATTTTGAATGGTATTTTTAGTTGAATCCTTTATAAATGTATTGAAAAAATTTAATTTTCTTTTCTATATTAGGTGAAAAAAAAGGATGGTGCTTCACCTGTGAGTTTGAAAATCTAATTCTGAAGGCAAAGGATGGGAATTCTCCACTATCTCCTGTTGGGATACTCTCTCAGATACACAAAATTGGAAGTCATCTTGGTCATGGGAAAGAAGAAGATGCACATGAATTTCTAAGGTGAGATAACTTTTGCATCATTGTTGTCTGGGGCGAATTTATACATTGTGTCATTATAATTCAATAATATACATTGGTTTTGAGTCAATTAAGGAGTGAAATTGGCAGGTATTCTATCGAAACAATGCAATCTGTTTGCCTTAAGGAAGCCGGGGTAAAGGCATCAGGCTCCTTGGAAGAAGAATCAACTCTAATAGGCCTTACGTTTGGGGGTTACCTTCGATCAAAGGTAATCTATGGTTTTTCAGGGATGATTAAATTTAAGAAAAGAAATTTCTCTCTCTTTCTCTCTCTCACACATATTTCGATACTCGAATCTGCAGATTAAATGCATGAAGTGTGGAGGCAAATCTGAGCGGCATGAAAGGATGATGGATCTCACTGTTGAGATAGAAGGAGATATTGGAACCCTAGAAGAGGCTTTACGACAGTTTACCTGTACTGAGATTTTGGATGGTGAAAACAAATACCAATGCAGCAGGTTTGTTTTTATTTTTATTTTATGTTTAACCTGAAAACTCTTGGGACATTTTAGAGCATATTTTGGTATTGCTGTCATATAGTGATGATGTGGTAGTATAATGTTTGTTTTCCAACATATATAACTTTCTAAACAATACACTTAGTATTCTTATTCTTACTGCACTTTGACTGAGCCACAAAATGCCCAATATCGTAACTTGTATTTATTTGTTGTTTATTGTACTTCGAAATTGGGCCTTGGTGCAAGAGTGAGGTTGCTCCATTGTGAGCTAGAGGTCACAGATTCGAAACAGAAAATAGTCTCTTTACATGTGGAGGATAGGCTGCATACATCTGACCCCTTCTTAGACTCTGCAATGATTGGAACATTTTGCATTGGGGCTAGTCCTATATTGTACCCCAAAACACATTCCAAATGCCTAAAAGATGACTGCATTTCCAACATGATATAGGCAACTTGAAACATTAAATTATATATGCTCATTCTGGTTGCATTTGTTTGAACTTCATAATTGATTGGTAGGTTCCTAATATGACAACCGGAGGCCAAGCCTTTTTTAGGATTATAGCTTCAATTTATGGAGGCTTGTCATAATGCTGTGAGCTAGTTGTTAATAATCTCAAACGTAAAAATAAATTGACTCCAAATCATTGTGGTCAATGGTCCTTTTTCTGGCTCTGGCTCTGGATCATATTCATGTTTATTTATTTTTTTTGTGCATAAGCTTGCCAGAAAACAGGTTTTGTTTACTTTGTCTCATTGGCTTCTTATAAGCGATATATTGCAACTAGGGCTGCAAATGAACCGAGCAGCTCGGGCTCGGCTCACGCTCGGGCTCATTCGTTAAGCAAACGAGCCGAGCTCGAGCTCAATTTTTAGGCTCGTTTACTAAACGAGCCGAACCTGATCAGTGTTAGGCTTGGCTCGTGTAGGCTTGTTTATGTTCGTGAACATATGCTCGTATAAGGCTTGTATATGTTTGTGAACAATAGGCTTGTTAAGGGCTCGTTTACAATTTTTTTTTTTTATTTTTTGTTGGAATTTTTTAATTTTTGGAAGTACAAAAGAAAAATGTAATGATTTATTGAACGAGCCTAGGCAATTTTTGAACATTAGTTTAATTTAATTTATTAGCCGAGCCCGAGCTCTTTAATACCATGACGAACCCGAGCCTAAGCTTTAGATTTTTGAGCTCGTCATGAGCCCGAGCTGTGCTATAAACAAACGAGCCTGAGCCCAAACAGCCTAAAACTTGGCTCGGTTCGTTTGCAGCCTTAATTGCAACAGCCACCACCACCAACTTTTTTTCTCAACTACTTGGGTTCGGCTACATGATTACTATGTTTCCATTCTGCTCTATTTAAGGCCGTAGCTTTAGTCGAAGTTACACATTGCACTGTTAAATAATTGCGTATCAACTCTGTTAATTAATCAAGGCTATCTGAGTTATCGGAAATGGTAAGACTTTTAACGTTTCCTCGGCTTGTACTTTATGATGATCCATTTCGCCTGAGCTTCTAAACTGGTGTGCTAAAATATGTTAAAATGCTTTAGTCATTATCACAGATTTGATTCTAATCAATCTCTTTTGCTATCTATCAATTTCAAGGTTGTGCATGATTGGATTTGGGCTGTATAACGGGCTCCTAGATTTTGGAAATGAGGACAAGTAGCGAATAAGGTCGTTAAAATCACGATTCTAGGTCATAGAATCGCACCATTCTACGATTCTAGATAGGGCTGCAAACGAGCTGAGCCATTCGCGAACTACTCGGGCTTGGCTCGTGAATTACTCAACTTGATTCATAAACGAGTTGAGCTTAAACATCAATAGGCTCGACTCGTTTGTTGATGAACCATTCACGAACTGAGCTCGATAATGTGTTCGCGAACATACTCGATTATAATATATATATACACACACACACATGCCCACTTATCAAAAAAAAAATATTTATATATATACGTACCCAATTATAATATATACAAAAGTTGGGGTCAGATTGTAATTGTATGTAACACATTTATATGTAGAAATATATTTATGTTGGGGTCATATTGTAATTGTATATAAAGTTTGTGGTTATTATGCAAATACACCTTTCTTGTCTTTGTATATAAACCCTTTTATGTAATGTTTAGGGTTAATAGAATATCTATCCGCCTCCATCTCAATCTGTTCTCTCTCTCTCATCATTGACCAGTGACTAGGCGCCTCCATCTCAATCTGTTCTCTCTCTCTCTCTCATCATTGACCAATGACCACCAACGAGGCAATGATATCTTAGCCTAAATCTCAATTTGTTCTCTCTCTCTCTCATCATTGACCAGTGACCACCAATGAGGCAACGATCCCCAACCATCAACGAAGAACGGTCGCCGGGATCTCACTCCCTCATCTACCCTCTCTTCTACCTCCGGTATCCCTTCCGTCTACCACCGGTGGCTTCACCGCCTTCGTCCATCACCACTCAACCCTCCTCTCTCCTCTTCTTTCTCTATCCTTATATATATCTATATACCAACCTCCACCGGTGCTACCATCGGCCCTCTGTTTTGCGGCCGTTCTATCTCCCGCAGTCTGCTTCCTCTCTTGCCGTCTCTGTCTTTTTTGGTGACCAAGGCGATTCATTGCCGGTCGTCATCGTTGTGCCGATCCGATTTCTGGCACTAAGAGTTGTCCCCCACAAGCTATCGAGCTCCGGCTCGAAACTCGTCAGACATAGCCCGAGCCGAGCTCGAACTAAATTTTCTAGGCTTGACTCGAGCTTGAGCCGAGCTTGAGCAATGTATTATCTGACCGAGCCGAGCTCAAGCACACCATTACTCGGCTCGGCTCGGCTCGTTTACAACCCTAATTCTAGACCCCCAAAATGAGTTATATCGCATGAAAATCGCTCCCTTGGGTAAATCCGGGGTAGAATCGTAAAATTGTACTACAGAATCGTAGAATCTTACGATTCTATGTGATTTTACTTTGTGCTTTGTTTGGCCTTGATGGGTTGAGCTCTTTTATTAAGAAAGCCCAACTATCTTGGGCCCCAAAACATTAAATATAAAGATGAGAAAATGTGTGTGTGTGTGTTTTGTTTTTTTTTGTTTTTTTTTTTTTTTCGGGGTATTTCATTAATTTATTTCTTAGGGTTTTGATATGCAGCATGCATGGGCATTTGATTAATTGATTTATGTTCTTGTTTTCTTGTTTAGTTGTTCCTAATTAATTTATGCATGGATATTTCTTATTCAGTTGTTCCTTAATTTGTTAATCTGTTCTATATTTGTTTTTGGATGTAAATTTGTTAATTTTGTTCAGTGTATAATGTTTATGTTCATAATTAAATAATTCATATAGTTAGTAGCACTAACATCTAATAAGTAATAATTCATATCTAATTGAATTGATGTTGAAAGTTTAAACTTGATTAATTGAATATATTAGCAGCACTATATTCTCTTATATATTATATTTGGAGTGGTACTTTTTTATGTTTACTGTGTTTTGGACTTATTGTTGCTATACTTTAGAGATACAAGTTAGTTTGATATATTTTTCTGCTAGTTTGGTAGAATCTTACGATTCTCGATCTGATTCTAAGATTTCGATTCTACGGAGGCCTCAAGATACTACGTAGAATCCCGATTTTAACAACCTTGGCCTATACTTAAATATTACCTATTTTTTATTTAGTTAATGGTACATGGTCTGTTATAAATGTGTGAGGTATCATATATTTTAGTAGGGCAGATGTCACCTAGGTTTGAGCATGAGATACGTGTACGCCATGTTTTGTTGGATATGAACCAACAAGTATATCTGACTCTTCAAATACTATATATATATGTTGAAGAGTCAGATATACTTGTTGGTTCAAATACTATATATTTGTTAAAAAGGAAAAAAATAAAAAAACTTTTGTATTATGTTTCTTTTGTTACATAATTGCTTCAAAACTAGTGATGCACCCATGATTGAAAATTCTGTTACATAATAGCATCCCCTATGTTAAAAATATGGAGATTTTGACCGTGTCCCCATGTTCTTGGGTCTTGTTGGGTGTGGGAATTTGATAATTCTACAGTTGGACGCAGGCCCTCACCAAAACACTTATCCAAGTGTATGTAATATTCAGATACTTTCAATTGCAAAAAATGTTAATAGCATCTTTGCACTTTAATGTGTTAGTGGCTTCCATTCGTTTTTTATTTTGACTAAAATATGGCAATGAATTTTTTATTATTTTGTAATTATTTGTAAAAAAAATATTCTGTTTAACTAATACCTAAACTTGTTGCTAAGAAGGGGACATTTATTACAAGCCTATGTAATTTATTTATATTCTGCAATTACGTGGGGTCAGGGAGTTGGAATTTGGGCTGCTGAGAAATTCTCATTTCTTTTTGTATTTGATAATATGCATGGTGTCAGTTCGTTCTACTTCTATTTCTTTTACTGCTTTTGGATGGGTGTCTACTGATGTTTTCTTGGAGTTGTATTATTATTAAGGGTAAAGTGCATAAAACCCCCCTGAACTTTCAGCCAATTGCACAAAACCCCCCTGAATTAACAATTGCCCTCCTGAACTATGATAAAGTTGCAGTTAAGGACATCAGGTGAGGTTCCGGCACCGGAAAAAGAAGATTACAATATT
>JAOTQH010000018.1:3884147-3910230 GCA_025631255.1 Cornus kousa
CCTCGACTCAAGAAAATGACTAAAACGCCCCTCGGGGCCCGCTGGGCACGCAAACGGGGCGAGGATTAAAATAATCCCAAAAAATTGAATAAATTTTAAAATTAGAAAATAGAAAAATTGGTAACATTACATCTGTTGTAAGACTAAGAGAAGGTGTTTTTCTTAGCAAAGAAATTGTAAGGGCTGGTGTGGCCTATGTAAGACTAAGAGAGGTTGTCTCTTAGTAAGGAGAAGTAAAGAGTTGCTTTTAATCAAGGTTTGCTCTCCACCCATAAGGAGGAGCCATATTGGATTGGAAAGTCTCAAGAGGGGTCTTGAGCCGAGTAGTAGGAGTTTTCGAACCTCGCTAAAATCGCTGTGTCTATGTTTGCAATTTCTCTTCCTTATCTCTCTTATAATTGTGCTATTTAATTGTTGCATTCATATCTTCATTATTGTAAAATTATTATAAGTTACTTTCTAGAAATTGGAATTGTATAAACTAGAAATCAATCACTGCCTGTACTACATTAATGTGTTGATTTTGTTTAGCACATAATTGTAAAATAGAAATTGCATCTTGCCTATCTACTTAGTTTTTTAAATCTGCCATTATTTAGACAAGGACTCTATTCACCCCCCTCTAGAGTCCATTCTTGGGCAATAAGTTTTTCACGTTAGAAAAATAAGAGGGGTAGAGAGAGAAGAAGAGGAGGCAGACAAAGAGAAGGCCGGATCAGAGAAAGAGGATGCTGAAATTAGAATAAACAATTAAAGCTTGAAGTGTCGGTTTCGTTTTGAAACTTTCAGGCGAGTTCTTCTCTAACTTTCCTGTTAGAACTCAAAAGGATTTCACCTTGAGTATCAAAATTTAAGGTTAAATTTATTTATTAAATGATGGTTAGAACAGAATATTTAAAATATGAATTATTATATTTTGTTTTTAAAATTTTAGATTTTTATTGTTGTATATATGTGTTGCATATTTTGTTTACATCAACCGATAGGTTGGATTTGGACCCAAAAGGGTTAATTAGTGTTTCTAGAATATCTAAAAATTTTCTTAAATTTTCTGGAATTTTCTAATATTTTTCTGGTATTTTTGAGAATTTATTTTTCTATACTTATTCAAAATTTATATATGTGTGTGTGTGTGTGTATATATATATATATATATATATATTATTCATTGTTTGTGAAGAGGCGCCTCAATAGGGAAGTGATTCGGTGTGGGCGTATAATGGGAAGATGGTGTACTCGTAAATCATGAATGGTCGTACACATGCTGATCTGGACCATTAGATTTTTTAATCTTAGGTGGAATAATCTAGTGCATTGTAACACATGATAAGATGTTACATATGCTAATCTAGGCCATTGAATTAATTTAATATAAGAAAAATGATTCGGTGCATTGCGGTGTATAGAAAAGGGTACGCATGTGCATCTGGACCGTAGATATGGTCTAGTCAACATAGAAATAATCTAGTGTGGGCGAGCTCATAGCAACTGAAAGACTCTAGGCAATCATAATGCGTAGTACATATAGAGACTTGGATCCGGTGTGTGGAAAGCGCATGGGAACATGTGCTGATCCCCGTTTGGCTGTTTTGTGACACGATATTGAAACAGTCATTACTCAGTCATTTTAAATTGAAATTGGGTCATTCTTGAGCTCAAATTCAAGGATTTTTCATCCTCTTTCCAATGGTATCAATTTCATTATCTGATTCCATGGGAGATATTTACGTTTAAGTGAGATAGTGTCAGAAAATTATTTAAACTGATATGGAGTATTTATGGGAAACCATTTATGACAATATTTAGTAACATTTAATTTGCGTAAATATCATTAATTAATAGTTTGGTGATGGAAGGAGTTATATATATACTTAACTATCTATGGGTATATATGATTTAATTAATTTATGTTTGGGATATAAAGAAATATGTGTGTATATATATATTCATTACTATATATATATATGTATATATGATTTTAAAAAATCAAGGATTATTATTGAAAGTATTATACATATATATATTGTATAATATATGGGTATATGTATATATCATCTAAGATAATTAAATTATTATTCTTATTTGATATACTGTATTAGGCAGGTTATTAAATTAATCTTATGCATATAATATGCATGAAATGGTTATGTGTGAATTAATTTATTGTTAAGTTTAAAATTGATACAT
This sequence comes from Cornus kousa, assembly GCA_025631255.1. NCBI lineage: Eukaryota > Viridiplantae > Streptophyta > Magnoliopsida > Cornales > Cornaceae > Cornus > Cornus kousa. The sequence goes on from JAOTQH010000018.1 coordinate 3,886,335, forward strand.
AATTGAATTGTAGGCATAGATAAGTTATTATAGGCGTAAATATATTGCCTAAGTATTTATATGAATAAAATACATACATAGGAAGCATAATTGAGTTATTAATTTAAAAGTATAAATATATATACTTAAATGAGGCATGGTTGAGTTGCCAATATATAAATAAATATATTTATAATAGCATGATTTATTTGCCAAATGTATAAATAAATATACTTGTGGAGACATAGTTGAATTGCCAAGGTATAAATAAATATATTTGTAATGGCATAGTTTATTTACCAAAGCGTAATTAAATTGCTATGTGTTAAATGATTAAAATTCCATCTATGGTTATTGAATGTGTAAGTTGAATCAGGATTAAATATTCTTATATTAGAATATATAGTATTTAAATTTTAGTATATTATTTTATATTAATAAAATAATATTGGTACAGACATGAATGATTTGTCAAAGCTTGAATATTGGATATATAATTTACATAATTACAATTATTATTAGGGATTGGATTAAATATATAATTTCTTTAATTCTATTTTATTGTTTAAATGGTTTAATAATTGTTTAGGATTGAATTAAGGTTAAACAAATTTCTCTATAAAAGAAATTATAGATTGGTCTAGGAATGATTATTAATTTAATCATTGTTTAATGATTTTAAATTTAATAAACCTATTAATGGATGTGATTAGTGTATTATATATAATTATTTATATATATGTGTATCATTGTTTATTAAAGATAAAAACTTTAATAGGATTGGTTTTGGTGAGAGATGATTTGTTTATTGATTTTCAGAGGTCTAGTAGAGAGTGCTTGCTCGTAGGGTTTAACCCGCGATTTGTTTTTCAAGTTATTAGAGGTTCCAAGTTTCAAGGTTGAGGATCCGCAGCTGAAGAATTATCCATTCTTTCTATTTTATTTCAAAGTAGGATATTAGTACTTAAGTAATTATTAATAGATTTATGAATAGTGGATTTTGGTTAAGGGGTCCTTGAGTTACGGGATTCCCGAGTTGTAACCATTGGCGAGTTATTAATGGAAATTTTTATTTATTAGTTTTTCTTCAGTGTATTATTTATTCTTTTATTTTATTTTATACTCTATACTTATTTGAAATACTTTAATTGTTTTGATATTTCCTTGATTTTGTGCATGGATTTGATCAACCCGTGTTCCCAAATTAGGGGGTATCACACTTCAATACCTCTGTTATTGACTATGTGACCCAAGAACTATTCGGAGCCCACGTTGAACGAGCATTTGGATGGGTTAAGTCTCAAACTATGCTTTCGCAGCACCTCAAACACGTCTTGTAAATGTAGCAGGTGCTGATCCTTCTTTTTACTCTTTACTACCATGTCATCAATATGAGTTTCTACAATTCCACCCATTTGGCTTTTGAAAATCTTGCTTACTAACCTTTGGTAAGTTGCTCCAGCATTTTTCAGTCCGAACGACATGACTCTATAGTAATGGGTCCCTCGTTCGGTCATAAAGGATGTTTTTTCTTCATCGTTCAGATCCATAGGGATCTGGTTGTAACCTGAGTATGCATCTAAAAAGGTCAATCGGTGCATCCATCATTTGATCAATCTTCAGCAAAGGGAAACTGTCCTTCAGACAAGCTTTATTCAGATTAGTGAAATCAATATAGACTCTCCATTTCCTATTTTTCTTCTGGACAACCACCACGTTTGAAAGCCAAGATGGGTACTGTACCTCCCTGATGAATCTTGCTTCCAACAATTTGTCAACCTCATCGGCTATGATTTGATTGCGTTCTGGAGTAAACCTCCTTTGCCTTTGCCTTTGCCGTACAGGTTTAACATTTGGATCGACGTTGAGGAAATGACAAGACATAGAAGCATTGACTCCTGACATGTCCAAGTGACTCCAAGCAAATACGTCCATGTTCTTGGATAAAAACTTAACCAATAGTCTCTTATCCTCCATTGTGAGCTTAGATCCTACTTTTGTCGTTCGGTCTGGTCTCAGAGGATCAATTTGCACATCCTCGAGAGGTTCTTTAGTAAGGACCAAAGGTTCTGCCTCCTCCCTAACCTCTTTGGGTAGAGGTTCTTGTAATTGCTATCTTGGGCTTATAGGTCAGACGAGCGCCTTACCCTTTTTGCCGGCCTTGAGAGTCACAGAATAACATTCCTTTGCTGCGACTTGATCGCCATGAATATCAATCACTTCGCTCTTGTCCAGATTCAAACACCTCATAACTTGATGCAAGGTCGAGGGGACTCCTTAGACCCGGTGGATCCACCCTATTCTATTAAGAGGTTATAGGATGGACGGACGTCCACAACAACAAAGCTTTCTGTCAACTCTCTTTTTACCACAAACACAGGTAACTTGACCACTCCAATAGGCTCCACTCATTTTCCATCAAACCCCAACAATGGATTCCCTATGGGCCTGAGCTTCTTTAAATCTATCCCTAGCCATTTAAACGTCACCTTCATCATGACGTTTGCAATGCTCCTTAGGTCAACCAGGACTCTTCGAACCAGATAATCTGTGACCAACAGGCTGATGACCAATGGATCCTTATGTGGAGTTTGAATTCACAAGAGGTCAGCTTTATCAAATTTTATTTGAACTGAACTGCTTTCTTGGTGAACCGTATTAACACTGCCTACCATTCTCTTCATGTGATCCTGGCGGGCGCGTTCGGAGTAACTCTTCCGATTCCTCTACTGCCTTAGGTCAGCGATGAATCACATTTATAATCCAGACCGATTGAGCATCATGATAATTCGGCTTCTGGTTTCTTTTTACCTGCTCTGCAGGGCAGTTTTGCTCTATTACCGGTCCTTGAACATAACTGGTGAACTCCCCTTTTGCTATCAGCATCTTTGCCTGTCTTCTCAAGTTTCTACATTTATTGGTTAAATGTCCAAAATCACTGTGGAATACACAATGCTTGGACTGATCCCTTTGGTCAAGCGGTTGTTTAATCGGCTGAGGCAGACGTAACATATTCTTATTCTCTTGGTACAACTTTGCTAGAGTAGTCCTGAGTGGAGTCATTAGCTTTTCCTCTCTTGGCCTTTTCCCTGCTTTCTAAGGGATCGAATCTCTTGGTTGTGGTGATGCAGATTGCCTCTGATTCATCTTTACCTTAGATCATTCTCCCACCTCTATAATTGTTGCTTTTCTGGAATTGGCCGTTTCTTCCTCCTTCAGATAAACAAAACCCTTGGACCTTTCATTCAGCTCATCCATCATTTTTGGTGTATTCACCACCAAATTTGTATGGAACGGAGTTCCTCAGTTCATAGCAAGTTTAAATGTCTGCACTGCTGTGGAGGGGTGAAATTTAATCACCATGTTTTTCTCAAGATTGAACCGAGTGAGGAAGGCTTGGAGGTGCTTTCTCTCTTGCTATTTCATGGTGAACAAGCACGATATGTCCTTGGCCGGTCGCTTGTTGCCGTAGTACTAACTTATGAATTTATCACAAAGATCTCTGAAGCTATCCACCAATCCTCTCTGCAAATGTTTGAACCAGTTAAGTGCAGGTCCAGTGAGGCTTGTAGGTTAGACTTTGCACATTAGTGCGTTATCTCCTGTGTTTAAAACCATCTTCAACTGGATATGGTAGACATGCTCAACTGAATACTTTGTTCCATCAAACAAAGTGAAAACAGGCATGGAAAACTTCCTTGGACTCAGAGCATTCAAGTTCTCATCTGTGAACGGCGAGTCGACAGTCCGAGTCGATGTGTGGAAGGCTTCGTTATCTTTTGGAAGTACTTTCTGTTCAATCTGTATTTTACCGGCATTTCTATGGTTATGCTTGATCATCAGTGAATGATGCATTGTGTCGAATGATCTGTCTACAGTTGATTCCTTCTGCCATGACGGATCGGTTTTGTTGTTATCGAACTCTGTCTCCCGCCTGAACCTTTCAAGATTTGGATCCATGTGTACAGATCCTTCTTGATCTGCCTGGTGGTGGATATTCGGTAGCAGGTTCTCTGGCCTGAATCCTTCATGATGTGGATCTAAATGAGTAGATCCTTCTTGGTCCATCCGACGGTTTACATCTGGCGGCATCGCCCTCTCGTCTACCAGTAGCGATGGTCATGGAATTGGTAGAACATCTCATCGTTCTATTCAAGTTCCCAGTTCCACATTTTCTCGCCTCAAGATCTCAATCATGTTCATCAATTCATCGAGTTTCGACTGATGCTCATTCTCCTGCTGGTGAGAACTTTCCCCTTTGATCATAGTTCCTGAATGGAGCTGAGTCATTCAATACTTAAAATCAATGTATCCTAACTTTCTTTGCCTCAAATTGATTAGATTTAGCTTCGGTGCGATCAGATTTTACTTTCCACTAATTGAATCTGTCTTCTCACCAATCAGATCTGGTTTTCTTCTGATCAGATCTGACTATCCTCCGATCAGATCTGGTTCTCTTCCTATCAAATATGAATTTCTTCATATCAGACCTGAATTCCCTCTGACTAGATCTGGTTTTTCTCCGATCAGATTTGAATCTCCTTGAAATCAATCAATTCGCATCTCACGTACACGATAATTGATCTAATCCCTCATTTTTGTTCCAACAGATGACCCCAATTGTTGTAACAAAAAAATTCTCTCTCTATTTCTGGAAAGATATTTTACAGCTTAAATAATTTTCCAACCCTTTTTTCTTCTATTTTCCTTCTATTTATAGAGTTTTACAAGTATTCTAGAACCTTCCTCTTTCATCCTCCATGTTGGGCCGATTCCTTGGGCTTTTTCTTTGGATATGGATTCATTTCTTCTCCTTTGAGATTGGGTCTGGAGATCATCCTAATGAGGATTGGGCCTGTTGAGCTATCATCCGATCGGCCCAATAACTCTCTCCGGATCTGGTCTTCAGTGGGGTGGGTCACACTCGGCCCAACTCATTTTTGGTATCTTTAGTGAATAGTCGGTAGTATGGACTGTTGAGATAAATAGTAGCCCTCACTTCTAAATGCTATTAAGAGTTCTTGTTGGACTCTATTTAATTTATACATATAAAATCAAAGATTAAATTCATGTCCAATTTAAACCCCACAACAACATTAATTAGTTAAAATATCGGATAATTTTTCAATCTATCAACTAAGAATTCACTCTTATGGTAAGAATTAAGAATAACTTTATGCTTTTTACATTTTATCATCTCATGATAGGAGCCAAGGAACTCTCATGTTGGTTTTGAATTAAGAGATTTATTAAAAATATATTTAAATTTTTGGGTTAATTACAACGACACCCCCTGAGGTTTGATATATTGACAACCATACACAACTTAGCTGTTTTTTGAACAAAGACACCCCCTGTGATAATTTTGATCCAAACAAGCCCTTAAAACGTTGAAAAATATGAAATTGCCCTTTAATATTTTATTCATTTTTATTGTAAAATATCAGAACTCAAGAAAAGTCAAATTTACCCTTATATATATACATTATATACACTATAACCCATGGAAGAATAGAAGGAAAAAAGAGCAGCGGCATCGCCACCACTACCACCCATCATCATTCGCCAGGGTGTCGCCGCCACATATCAAACATACCCACAACCTTTCAATCCTTACCAAACTGGTCGACTGGTGGCGCAAAGCCCGAGGACACGACCATGGAGCCCGATCTTGATCCGACCCATAGCGAACGGCGGGCACGAACAAATCACGGCACAAGAAGCTTGAGGCAACGCCAATCACGGCACAAGAAGATGAAAGGGCTAAGTTAGTTGTGGAGAAAGTTGAGCAGGACAAGAAAAAGGTATTGGAGCGAAGGAGGGAGTGTGGTTGGCGAGAAAGAACTGGAGAGTTCGCTATGCTTAAGGTCGAGCCGAGTTAGGGTTTTGGACACCAACGAAGGGACCGAACCGAAGATGCGACCTGGTACGATGGTGAATTTGGCGAGAGCGAAGAGCTTGCCTATGGCAGGATCGAGCCGTCCGGTGAGACCAAGCGCACTGGCCCTTAGATCACTAGGATTCAACGCGATCACCTTCTTGTCATCGCAATAGACGCCGACGAAGTTGTAGGGCTCTCTGAACACCTTCTTCATAATCATTGTCACATAATCAAAAATCTAATTACAATTTCACTCATTCCTATATATATATAGCTTATGATCTTGGCATGGTTTGTTTCCATAAACACACACTCCCCATCTTAAATCATATACAAATTTATTGCTCGATATATATATCAAGAAAGCTTTGTTTTGGTTATTCTGAATCTTTCTGATAATACGATGGGTGGAGATGGGTCCATAAGTTTGCTGCAGAATTTGGGTCGAGAAGAGATTTTGGTGGTTTTGTCTGATGATGGTGGGTTTTGTCAACAATGTCAGATGGTGGGTGTGGTGGTAGTTGGTTTGGGTAGGGTATTTTGGTCTTAGAATGAGTAGGGTATTTTGGTTAATAAAAAAAATAAAAATTTGAATTGGATAAATTGGTAATTAAATGTATCAAAGGGCAATATTGTCAATTCATCGTGATTTAGGACCATTGGGGTGCCTTTGTTTACTTTATCAAACCTAAGGGGTATCATGGTTCAAAAATGATCCAACTTATATATAACTGTCATTATGTCAAACCTCAGGAAGTATCGTTGTAATTAACCCTAACTTTTTTTACTAATTTCAAAATTTGTCTCTATTTAGTAATATTTTATATAAAAAAATACTTATAACTCTTGTAGTATGGTAACCATTTTAGTAGCATTACCCTTTCTTAAATAACACTGGTTCGAGTTATGTTTGGGAGCAATTAAAGAGTGTTGAGAGGGGGTTCATTTACAAAGAGACCAAAATAGTAATATATTATTTGTCTAGGCAAAAAAATAAAAGTAAAAATAAAAATCGTAATGAATAAGTTTTTATCCAAATCTAATTTCATGAAAATTGAAATTTACTACTATACATTAAAAAAAAAAATTGGATCCGAAAACAAATGCGGGCATTGAGGCCGTCCAAGTTGTCCAACGAGGCCCCAACAAAAACCGGGCCTCAACGCTCGTGAGGGGACACCAACACCGTTCTCTGGCACGTGATACCCTTGTAATTTGAATTCGGACCTGAGCGCCCTTTTCAATTCAATTCAATTTATTCATCTAGATCTTTAGCTTCTCTCTCCCCATTTCGAAACAAACAGCCTTCTTTCTCTCTCCTCTTCGCAATTCCCGTTCTCACATCCTTGCCGGTAACTCATCTCTCTCTCTCTCACACACAAAACCTTGTGTTCTAATATTCCTTTCAATTTAATAGATTGTTTCAGCTCAAACCTAATCCAAAGTTTCCATTTTTATCTCTAATTTAATCTAGATATATATAAACGACACAACACACACAGACACACACACATAGATATAGATATATATATATATATATATATATCTATTGGTGTTAATATTTGTTATGTAAATGTAATTTTGATAATTTTCTTTGTATGCAAAATGTATTGCCTGAAATCTTAATTGCATAATAGTTTCGAGCCCTATTTATATATATATATATATATATATATATATATATTTACTAAATTTGGTTTTGATCCGATCAAATTAGGTTTTTTATTTTGCGATCTGGTTTGATACAAGATGGAGAATTCTGAAACCAAGGACTTGTCGCAATGCGTTAGGGTTGCGGTTAATGTTAGGCCTCTGGTAACTGCAGAGCTTCTAGTTGGCTGCACAGACTGCGTCACCGTAGCGCCTGGTGAACCACAGGTATGGTGTTGTATTGTATGTCAATACGTGAAAAATGTATCTTGATTCCTAAATGAGCTGTTAGCAACGTATGTTTCCAATTATAGTTTTTATAAAATTCTTATTTGGAGTCGAGAAAAAGTGGGAGTGTAGAACTGTAGATTGATTTTTGTTTTTCTTATTGAATGTAAAAACAGGTGCAAATTGGATCGCATGCATTCACATTCGATTATGTTTTTGGCAGCACGGGCCACCCAACTTCTCGAATTTTTGATGAGTGTGTTGCTCCACTAGTTGATGCACTCTTGCACGGCTACAATAGCACAGTTCTCGCATATGGCCAGGTTTCTCAAATAAATATCTTGTTTGTTTTTTTTGCATCATTTTGCTTTAATCACCAGATTTTGCTGTTGCTTAATTTGTTCACTTAAAATCCCCAAATTTCATCACTGTTACAATCTCCTTTAAACCCTAAGCTTGTTAAGTTTTGTGTGCTTTTTTGTTGTTAAAGACGGGGTCAGGAAAAACATACACTATGGGTACGAACTATAATGGAGAAGAACATAATGGTGGGATCATTCCTAAAGTGATGGAAACCATATTCTCAAAAGTGGAGGAGATGAAAGACTCCACTGAGTTTTTAATTAGAGTATCATTTATTGAGGTAAGAGATGCAAAATGTATTCTGGCTGCCCTTATGATTTGTTTTTGGTTTTACATTAATTTATTCATGGTGCTAGCTGTTCATATGGGCGCACACTGAGTTTGTGATCTTGCAGATTTTTAAAGAAGAGGTATTTGATCTGCTGGATTCCAATCCGACAGCTTTCTCTAAAGGTGACAGGGAATCTCTAGCAAAGCCTGTTGGACCAGCCAGAAATCCTATCCAAATAAGAGAAACGGTGACTGGGGGTATCACACTTGCTGGTGTAACGGAGGTGGAGGTTAAGACAAAAGAAGAAATGGCCTCCTATCTGTTGTGTGGCTCATTAGCCCGTGCTACAGGAAGCACAAATATGAATAGCCAATCAAGGTGCATTAAATATATATATATATATATAGACACACACTAAGTAGTAAAATATGTGTATTATGATGATTTTCTCACTGTTATGTGCTGTGTTCAGTTTTCTTGTGAATTATGAAATGCAATCCTCTCTATTTCTTTAATCATGGATGAACATGACACAATCTTAACCAGAGAAACTCTATTTTTGATAATCATGAGATAATCTCCTTTCAAAATTGTCGAAAGAATTGCACTATCAATCACCTTCTTGAGCTTTCTTCCTCAGTTTGTCAAGTCCTTCAATTCTGAAGAAGAAATAATTTTGTTGGTGTCGTTCATTGGTGAAGATCCATTTATTACCAAGCTTCTCCTGGTTAATGTCCTATATATACTCTTTTGAATTTGTAGAAACCATCCATTCTCTGTAGTTGTGGTGTTGTTTATCATGCTTAGTGAAGTTTTCTGTTTGTTACTTCTGAAACTAAATGGTAAAAGCTTGTCTTTATAAAAAGAATGTTATTAGCAATGATAATAACTAGGTAAAATATCATGTTCCTTTGAGGATGGTGGAATAATATTAACAAGAGTAACAAACTGTCAGATCATTTTCTCTAGAAGTAATTGCTCGAGGGTATAATAAAAATTTAAGGAATAAAAGTTCTTTTTTTAATATCTCTTCATAACGATTCTGGAGGGCTTATTTTTTTAAATCATACTTCTTGATGGGGGTAATTAAGGCAGACATACTCTTTATATTTAATTTTAAATAAATCCTACTTATTTGCTTCATTTTTCATTTTTATGCAATTAATTGATTTATTGATAAAAAAAGGTTTTTTTATTTTATTTTATTTATTTGATATCTTACTATTCTTTGAGATCAAGAAAGCAATCCACCCAATAAAAAAAACTACTAGAGTTGTCCTTTTTATTATTTTAGCACATGCCTTATAGTTCGCTTATCCGCCTCTACCCTTTCTTTTTTTGCACACTATTACATGTTACACCATTTTGTGTTTAACCTTTTTCCATTATGTTTCAGTCGTTCGCATGCCATTTTTACTATATCAATGGAGCAAAAGAAAATTGGTTCTTGCACAACTGGAACAATACATGATGATGATATTTTGTGTGCAAAACTTCATTTAGTGGACCTTGCTGGTTCTGAACGAGCAAAACGAACAGGAGCAGATGGGATGCGTTTTCGAGAAGGTAATAGTCTTTATGTTTTTTGAAACTGAAACCGGAAAAGAGCATCTTGAATTTGATGGAATAGAATCTAGGAATGGGAGATGACAAAGTGCCTCTCAATGTTTTAGTCTTAGTTACCTCCTTTTATAAAATTTTGAGGTCCAAAACTATCTACTTCTTTTTTGTTTTTGTTTTTTTCTTTCTAAAAGTATTATTTCTTGGTTTAGGCATTCATATCAACAAGGGACTGCTCGCTCTTGGTAACGTGATATGTGCTTTAGGTGATGAGAAAAAGCGGAAAGAAGGAGGTCATGTTCCATACCGAGATAGCAAATTGACACGCCTTCTACAGGCAAGGGAATAATTATCTTTATATATTAAAATTTAGTGAATTATTTCAGAATGTGGGACCAAAAATATTGTCAATATGTTTTAAATTTTTTTTATATTAGTGACAGATTAGCGGTTGAATCTCTAACCAGTCATTTTTTTCTCATTCTTTTTTCTTTTTCCAATTGACAAAATTGTATTGATTGTTATATGCTTGTAAATATTTGGGATGATGTAATATAATCATTCCTCAAAAGGGGGAAGCAGACTAATTTCCTAAGTATTGTTCGCATTGTTTGTAAAGGCATTGCTTAGATGGTTCTGCATTGCATGATTTTCAATGTTTTAGTTGACAATTTATTTGTTAATGTGTCTGACTGCAATGTAATGTTAAAATGTTCAAGTGACACTGTTTTACTTATTCAAGAAATTTTATTGCTAATAACTGTAATGTGATTTTCTAGGATTCTCTTGGAGGAAACAGCAAAACAGTTATGATTGGTATGCTATTCCTATATATTTTAATTATGTTCAGGTAGTGGATAGCTTCTATGAGTTAGGTATCTCATGTTTTGCTTTCTAATAACTTCATTTTCTTACGTGAATATGAATGTAGCTTGTATAAGTCCCGCAGACACAAATGCGGAAGAAACACTGAACACTTTGAAGTATGCAAATCGTGCTCGGAACATTCAAAACAAAGCAGTCGTAAGATTTCTTCTTAAACACAACTAATTTACTTCTGTATTAATTTTTGTTGCATTCATATTTAAAAGCTTCTAAGTTTGATTTTCTACTTGTAGATAAATCGTGACCCAATGGCAGCTCAGATGCAAAGTATGCGTAGCCAAATTGAACAATTGCAGACTGAGCTTCTTTACTTTCGTGGAGATGCCAATGCACCTTTTGAAGAGCTTCAGGTACACTGAATTATCTGCATGAGCCCTTGCCTTATGTTTGTGGATGTTGAACTTATATTATGTTCTCCAGATTCTCAAGCACAAGGTGTCTTTGCTTGAAGCAAGTAATCAAGAGTTACAACGGGAACTTCAAGAACGTAGAGTCACTTGTGAACATTTGACACAACGTGCTATTGATGCTCAGGTTTGTAGCATTGATTATTTGTTAACTTTTTAGTGAGATTCTTACTATGTTTTCGGTGTCCTTTAAAAACAAATATCTTTCATGTATTTATATTTTAGGTTGAAAAAGATAGGCTGAGTGCAAACATTGAATTGGCTCGAAATGGTAAATCTTGGGATGAAATTGACTTAAACGCAAATCAGGTTTGAGTGAGTTGGTACTTGGAATTTGCTTGTGATTATTTCAACACTCTTGATTGTTGCTAAACTAAGTTTCAAAATTTCCTCTCAGGATTGTGATGTGTTGAAAAAATATGTGTCAAAAGTTCAGGAATTGGAGGTGGAACTGTTACGCTTGCAAAACTTGAATAGTTCAAGGCGTGTTGAACTTGTTAATTGTCTTGATGCGGATGATGTTGGGCTTCCCTCGAAGAATTTATCTTTAACAAATCTTCATCAATTTTCATCAGTCTCTGATGGAAAAGTTGTTGACATAGCCCGTAAGTTACAATTAGCTGTTTTACAGCCTATTGTTTTAACTTTCAAGTATTTCTACAAATTCATGTCTTTATATGGAAGGTTGTATTTTGCAGTCAGGGTAGGAACTAAGATTTCCTATTTTGGTGCATGGCATTGCATTAAGGCTTTCTAATCTATGTTGGTTGCATTTATAGTTACAGAATTTATACTTGCATTAGATTTTCTTTTTCAGGCAATATTCTAATTTTACTGATCATCTCTATTTTTTTTTCTTGTTCTTATTTTGCCCAAAGCTATATAAGAAATGGAACTTACAATGTTTTAATCACGCAGGTGAGACTGAAGAGGAGGAGCTAGAGCATTCTTCTCTTCAAGAGAAATTGGACTATGAGCTGAAAGAGTTGGATAAAAGACTTGAAGAGAAGGAGGTAGACATTTTCTTATACTAATCGTGTCTATCATATACCTTAGTTCTTGCATTTATCTCTATTGTTTCAGATCATGAAATTCAATCACTTTGATTTTTTTTTTTTTTTTTGATAGTGATCTTAGCCACTTGTTGCTATTTTTGTGTTTGCTGAGACAATATATTTGTAATTAAGGGATTTGACTTGCATTGATATAGAAAGTTGACAAAGGTCAACATTACTGGGAGAGACAGAAATGTTACATTTTCAGTAACCAGGCTGCCAAGCTTGGACATAGGTGGTGTTTGTTAAAACTGAAAATAAGTGCTGAAAATTTTAAGAGCTGACTTTAATTCTTGAATCTGCACATTTTGATTTCTTTTGGATGATAATTTAATCAAGTTCAATAATAACTTTAAGTTGATTCTCACAGAGCGTATTCAATGATAAGTGAAGTCCCATTCAATTAAAATTTTGACTCTTTCTATGTGAGCATCGTTTTAAGAGACATTCAAATTGTGTGATCACACACAAAATTGTAAAATCCCTGAATTTGTTCAGTTTTATTTGATGAATAATCAGACCCTTGATGAAAACTCAATAAGAAGAGCATTCTTACAATTAAGTCTGATTCATTCATTCGTGGGTTTCTTCATTTATCTTTTAGTTCTTTGGTTTAGTTGATTTTCTTAAAACTCATATTTGGTATAATAAAACACATTCCTCTAGTATTTTAGCATGTTAGATCTCGTGTGGAATTCAAGATGAGTAAGATTTGGTTTAGAATATGAAGCATGAGAATTTTAGAGTAGATATTACGTTTCTTTTATTGTCAATTTGGTTTGTTTGGGATGTTAAATAGCTTTCCTCTAGAATGGTTCAATTTGCACTTAATTTTTAGTGATATTTACATTTCTATCATCTGGATAGAGATTGTGAATGAAGTTACAATAATATGTTGTAAAAAGGTTCTTTAATTATTTGATAAACTGATATTACTGTCTAGAATGCTGTCATAACTATGGAAATTAAGTTAGAAGGTGGCAAGTCTTTTATTAAATCCACTAGGGTTGGAGTTGGAGCCAGTATTTGTTCTTCTATCTACCCATAATTTGTTCATTTGTTTCTGCATTGCTGTGGCCTTGTATATTTACTCCATAATTTTTATTATTTGCTAAAGGCTGAAATGAAGCGGTTTACAATTGGTGATACCTCAGTCCTTAAACAACATTATGAGAAGAAAGTTCAAGAACTGGAACATCAAAAGAGGGCTTTGCAGGTTAGTTGTCTACTTGTAATACTTATGCTTTCATATTTAGGTTTTTATGGATATATTGTTCAGTTATTTCTCCTGTCAATTGGCAGAAAGAGATAGAGGAATTGAGGTATAATCTTGCAAATATTTCATCCACTTCCGATGACAGTGCTCAAAAACTGAAGGCAGATTATCTTCAAAAGTTGAATTTTCTTGAAGGACAGGTGAATCTATTTTTTTTTTTTTTTGCGCATCCAAGTTTCATTATAGAGAATAACCATATCTTCTTTTCAGGTAGCTGAGTTGAAGAAGAAACAAGATGCTCAAGCTCAACTCCTTAGACAAAAACAAAGGAGTGATGAGGCAGCAAAACGACTACAGGAAGAAATTCAGAGAATAAAGACTCAGAAGGTGCCATTTTACAGTATATTAGACCTATGTACACGAAACAGTCTTTTGTGCTCTCAGTGTTGATGCAAGTGTGCACTATGTAGGTTCAACTGCAACAAAAAATCAAACAGGAGTCTGAGCAGTTCAGGTTATGGAAGGCATCAAGGGAAAAAGAAGTTCTTCAGGTATATAATATTGAAGATCTGATCCAGCCTAAACTATTGATCTTTTACAGTTGTATAATATTTCAAAAGCACAATTAAATTAGAACCTTTGTCCAGTGGAAGATTCGGTTCGTCCACCGTGTTGCCTACTTTATTCTAGAATATTCTTGTTACCTAATTTATATAAAATATTTTTAATGATTTGGGAAGTTTTTTATCCTTTGTTTAGATGATTTTGAATCATGTTTTGTATTTAATGGCATCTAGAAATTAAATATATGTGAACGGACCAACAAGGTCCCAATATTGTTTCTTATCTTGAATTAACTTGTACCAATTCAGTGGGTACCAAACTGGATTTCTTTGTACCTTGTTTTATATGTACTACATCCACTTTGCCATGCAACTTTCTTCATTAAAATTTTTTTTTTCAAGGGAAAAGTATACTAATGTATGTAAGAAATAAAACTGAACATGCCAACATGGTAATGTGTTACTGGAATGGTAGGTCTGATGAAAAGATAGATTTAAATTATTATTTAACATAGTTAAACGATGAGAATCTTTAACTTCACTTGTATGTAATTGCATTTAATCTGTTCTATGGTTAGTTTAAAACTTGGTCCTATATTCAGTATTGGTGGCAACTAATACAACTTATGTTGGGGAAAATGTATTCTTTGCCAAAGATTATATGGTAAAATGTATGGTGAATGTGCTATTTTGCTGGTTATATACAGTACAAGACACAACAATAAATCTTTGATACTATAAATAGTTTGTTGTTTGAGGCTTCTTTTATAAGTGAATTCATTTCAAGATAGGAGAGAGTTATTTTGATGTAGGCGTTTCTAGTCTATTAATTGTTTTGATCAACTTTTATCTTTTTCCTTTTTAGTATTTCAAAGAAGTTGAATTTTGCTAATCTTGGATACACAATTCTTTTTTAGTATACTTGCATTGTGCAAAGCATATTTGATAGACGCTTGATTTGCAAGTCCTGGCCCACCATTTTTCATCCCTCTAAAATTGGACGGAAGAGAGGAATAGGTATTGTATATTATGTAAATTGACATTATTACCCTTCATATTTTTCAATATTATATGATGAGGGTATAGTGGCAAAAGAAATATAAAACCCCTTTCCCTTCTCTTTTACCAAAAAATGGAAGCACTTAACCACACAAAAATGGGGAAGGCATCGTCGATTTCCTAGGGATGTCTCTTCTATTCTCAGTACCTCGTTCCACCCACTTTCCATCCTTTGCACTAAATGAAACATGATGAAGTAAAAACATGTTGACTAAAACGACTAGCCTCATAAATTAAGGTGAGCCGAGTTGCATACATTCAATTGGGATTGCCGATTTGCCCAAAACACATGTTTTGGTCGATTTGATCAACTAAATGGACCTGGGTCACATTCTGCATGCCGTCATGAGAACCAGATTTTTATTGTTTTATTATTATTATTATAATTTTGTTTTAAGAATAAGACTCTGAAGGCCTCCTAGGGTTGGTAGACAAACAATCCCATCTTTCCCCCTCTAGCAAATTCCAATCAATTTTTTTTTTTAATTTTTTTAATCCTAATAAAAAAGGATTATGTTGCGGCCAACTATTGAAGATTTTATAGAAGTTTATCAAATTAACAATTAGGCCTTAGTGTTGAGCATTTAACTATGTTCACTTGTTGAGTTATATTTTGACCGTTTGGAGTATGGGTTTTTGTGGTATCTTTTGTTGAAAAATGGTCATTAAGAGGAAAAGGGAAGAAAATTATTTTATCCCATTTGTGAACATAAAATTGTAGTCGTGTTGATGATGGTAAGGCCATAAGGGACTTGTAGCTTGGTACAAACTATCTATATTTAAGCTGGTAAAAATGTATTGGAACTTGGGCCTGTGATGAATTAATCAAACGTACTTTGTTTAGTTTATGTCATTGGGATTTTTTTGACCTCTCTATTGAATGGTATATTAGAGAATACAGATCATGAGTGATTTGGACCTACATCTCTTTCCATGAAGGACAAGCTCCTGCCTATTTAGAATTTGCGATGGTGTGATCATGTCAGGAGAGTTTTAAAATACATTTTATATTTCTATGTAATTCATATTATTTCTCATCTATTTTTGAATTTGTCACCAAATCTTATGATTCATTAAGATTCAGAAATAAGATAGCAATTGACAATATGAATCATGATTCCAAGTACTGGGGCTGGCATTATTATTGGCTGTATTTATTAGGATGACATGGTATTGTTCCATATCTGGGCAATTTGTTCAAGAAATGAAGTTACTTTGTGTTTCTGAGTATATAACTTTTTGGGTCTTGCTGATGGCAAATATGTATTTACCATGTCTTCATATGACCAATATTTCAAATGATGCTAGGACAACGCTGAAATTTAAATAAGTCATTTATTTATTTTTGTTTGGTGCTAATGTTTGTGGTCCTGCATTTTAGACATATTTAGGATGCAATGAAACTTCTTCCAATTATTTTTTTATTGTGATTTTGGTTTATGCACAGCTTGTTTGATCTTAATTTTTAACTATGGTATTATTAAAGCTGGAGTGCATTTGTTTTATTTTATTTTATTTATCAACAGCTCAAGAAAGAGGGAAGAAGGAACGAGTATGAGATGCACAAACTTTTAGCTTTAAATCAAAGGCAAAAGATGGTATATACTGTTCAGTTAGGATCCTAAATTCTTCTTAGTTCTATAGAATTATTCTTTTCACTTTCTACCTTTTCTGTGTCAGGTTTTGCAACGAAAGACAGAAGAAGCTTCTATGGCTACAAAACGTCTAAAAGAGTTATTAGA
This sequence comes from Cornus kousa, assembly GCA_025631255.1. NCBI lineage: Eukaryota > Viridiplantae > Streptophyta > Magnoliopsida > Cornales > Cornaceae > Cornus > Cornus kousa. Next base: position 3,903,194 of record JAOTQH010000018.1, read on the forward strand.
AGCTCGAAAGGCTTCATCTCGTGAAACATTTGGTTAGGACGTCAACTGCCCCTGTAGTCAATGTTTATTTTATATATTTATAGTTAATTGACATCTTCCGTTCATGCAGGGGCTGGAAATAGCAATGGTCCTGGAATTCAGGTATCCTTATATTAATGGAAGGATTTAATTGTTCTTGTTCATGTGTTTAAGTTAATGAGTAACTGACTTCTGTCATATAAGGTTATATGTGTTTTTGATATGCCTTTAGTGAGTATTGGGCTGTCAGTATGGCTAGGTTGTTTTGGTGAATGAATCCTTGCAAGTGATTTGTTCTTTGTTTTTATTAAGTTCTAATCCATTAGTTCCTCCTGTTGAGTAGGCACTGATGCAGTCAATTGAGCATGAACTTGAAGTCACAGTACGGGTACATGAAGTACGTTCGCAATATGAGCGCCAAATGGAAGAGTGAGTATCATTTTTTATTCTTTTAATAAGGAAGTGCTTAGATATCTCTTAGGCGCCAAGCGTTTCTAATCCATTGAAGGTTCGATATTTCCCTCAATACATCTTATATTAGCCAGTAGAGTGTTATTTAGTTACATTTTCTTTTAGATTATTTCAATTGATTCAGTTTTAATATATGTTATGAAATTTTCCCAGCATACTATGAGAATTGGACAAATCTAGTCTTTTTTTTTCCCGAGAAATATGGACAATTCTAGATTTTCACTTTACCATGTGTTGGTTAGAGCAGGATTAACTACTAGACTGTATTTTTCAGATTTAAACTTTTATTTTTTCTTCTTTGGATACAACTAGATGGGATAAATATGTTGTAACTTTTTCTTTATTTTTATTTTTTTATTATTCTTGGGGTTAGTAGCTATATGCTTTTATTTTGTAAGTTTCTTATGTATAGTTTCACACGTCTCTTTTTTGTTAAAATAATAAGAATTTTGAGCAACTTATATTAGAGAAATGTAATTTGTTGTGCTGTTAGAAGAGTTTCTTTTTATGTTCTGCACCAGGAACAAGTAATATTCATTGTTTTTATGGTGATCAGATGCAGGTTTATTATGGAAATTTATAGCAAAAAACAAACGTTGTTTTTACATGACAGATAGGTGTGAGTGGGTGCATGTGTTTGTGTGTGTGTTTAGAGAAAATAAGCCTTTACTTGGTGCTTGGTCCTGCCAATCTAGGACACTGGGGGGAGAGCAAACCTCAATTCCGGTTTGCATGAAGTGCGTACCCTCAATCTCATGCTTAACATCCTCAAGTATTGGCCCTTTGAGAGAGAAATAAAATGCTACTTGAAGACTTGAACAAATAAAGGAGAGAAAAATTCTAAAACAGGGACAAACAAGATGTCAGGATAATAGACTAGAAAATTTTGTAGATATTCTGATGCGGATGAGCGGATCACAAAGGTTCTGTAAGGCATATAGGCAAAGCCCACTTGATCCAAAGCTATTTATAATTTTAAGAGAGAAGAAAAATGATCAAGTTGAAAGGTATTCACATTATTACTTGAGAACCAACTAATCCAGTCTGTTCAAAGGTTGAGAGAGAGAAGAAAAGAATAGAAATCCAGTTTACCCAAATCCAATTGTTATGGGAGTCATGCATGTCATTTCAGCTAAGCTGAAGTAGTGGATTTCATTTATATGTATTATATACTGCCATAATGGTATTTTTATTCGTTAGTAGACTACCTATTTCAATCAGTCCCTTGGTTACTTTTTATGGTTTAGTAAGCACAAAATTTAAGTTAAACCTTAAAGCTGCTTTGTATATATGTATTTATTACTTGAGAACCAACTAGTCCAGCCTGTTCAAAGGTTGAGAGAGAGAGAGAGAGAGAAGAAAAGAATATAAATCCAGTTTGTCCAAATCCAATTGTTATGGGAGTCATGTCATTTCAGCTAAGCTGAAGTAGTGGATTTCATTTATATATATTATATACTGCCATAATGGTATTTGTATTCATTATTAGTAGATTAAGTAATTCAATCAGTCCCTTGGTTACTTTTTATGGTTTAGTAAGCACAAAATTTAACTTTAACCTTAAAGCTGCTATGTATATACTGTAGTTTATCTCATGTTTCATGCTTGTGCCAGTAGAATTATGAAAGTGTTCATCAGACATTCTATTTAGTATATCTATGGCTCAAATAATGGGATTAATTTGTTTTGGAATTCTAGGAGGGCAAAAATGGCTAAGGAGGTTGCGGAACTGAAGGAAGAACAAATTCTGAAGCAAAGTAATTTAAGGTCAGCAGCATTCTTATTGATTTCACTTTCTGCTTTTCCTTTTCTTTTTTATTTTATTTTATTTTATTTATGTATCTTTTTCTTTATAACATTAGTTGCTGCTGCTAGTGCTTTAACAACTTCCTCTCAATGTGTCCATCGCAGCAATTGCCTCCCGACAATGTCTCCTGGTGCAAGAAATTCAAGGATTTTTGCACTGGAAAACATGCTTGCTACTTCATCCAGCACCCTTGTTTCTATGGCATCACATTTGTCAGAGGCAGAAGAACGTGGACGTGCTTTCAGTGGCAAGGGACGTTGGAACCAAGTTCGGTCTCTTGCTGAAGCAAAAAATATTATGAATTATCTATTTAACTTGGCATCATCTTCAAGGTAATTATTGCTTGAATTCCCACACATCCTTATGAAAGCAAGATCCCTCTTTAACTTCTTGTAATTGATTTTATTTCTGTTTTAAAGGTGCTCGTTACGGGATAAAGAATTTGACGGTAGAGAGAGAGATTCAGAAATTAGAGACCTGAAGGAAAAGGTGGTGAATTTGGTGAGAGAGCTGGAAATGCAAAAGACCGAGCTTATTCGTTTGGAAAAGTTGCAGGTTAGCTCATTCACTGAGAGCAAAGCATCAATAAATAAACATAAAATATGTTTCTGTTTGATTAAAACCAGTATTTTATTTCGATAAATTTACTGTTAAGTAGCTCTAAGTCTGTTCTCTATTTTGATCCAAATATAGCCCATGTTTGGTCAATATGACTTAGATTGGTATATTTCGTGAATCAAAACTAGAATCTGTAATTTTGTCTGTTTAATTAGTTTTGCTAGAATTTTAAAAGTTGAAGTTAGTTACCTCTTGGTCATGGTCAAAGGTGTAACCCAAGCTTCAACCAAAGCGTAATCTTCGACACCAGGGTTACAAAGTAAATTGACATTACTACATGCATTCACAAAATTAGGATTCATGCATTAGAGTTTTGGGAATTAATTATTAGATTGGGAAAATTCTAATTGACATGAATCAATAATCTTTTTAGAAACCTTGTTTAAAATTTTCTAGGTTTTGGATTCCTGAGCACTTCGATTATTCTAAATATCAATCGAAAGCTAATGAAGTTATGTCGATTGATTGGCATATTTCTCTATCATTGAGTCACTTGCGAAATTAATTTTTTTCCGGGATTAAATCATAGAACGTTATTCTCAATACAACTCTGATTTGTCTATTAATACTCTATTCTAGTACAAACCCTAAGAGACAGAATATAAAGAAAATCACATTAGCTTGAGGATTTTAAGCAAAAAGGAAGGGAGAGGTTAAAGCATGATTGAATAAGGACATTTTGCTCTATCTGCCAGTTTTTCAAGGATCTGTCTTTAGGACGAGTTTAAGAACGGACTAAAACATCAACTTCACCTCTTGTCAATCTCCCTTTTCATTTTTTTTTTTTTTATCACATCATTGTAATTTAGGGGGCTGCCTCTTCAACTACAATTGAAGAGTTGGTAACACAACCTATTAACACTGCCAATTGAGAAAGGACAATGTTGAGTTTTAAAACTGGAGAGAGAAGGGACTTATCAAAAAAAAAATTGGAGAGAGAAGGGGCAGTTTTTGGCAGACCAAACTAGAGATACAGGAAAAAGCAAGCTAGAGGCAGCCGGGGTAGAGAGAGCTTGTCTTTTAGGAAATTTTGCCAATTTAAATTTAAACTGTTGAAAGCGCATCAGAAACGGTCTTTTGTTGTTCGCATGGCGCAACCCTTTAGTTCCTTTTCACATTCTTTTTGTCAGACAAATGGACACTGCTGAGTTACTGACTACTTTCTTGCCTACATATTAATGGAGATAATTAAGAATAAAAATAATGGATACTTCCATATGATACCTCTTTCGCATGAATGTTATACTCATTTAATGACCTTTTTTATTTTGTGTTGGGGGACGAGGTGGCATTTTATTATTGGAAGGGGAGGGCTGCCTTAAATATGCGTCTTTTTAATTTTAATTAATGTCATTCAGTTGAACTAGGGTTTTATTTTTTGTTATATAATATTTACATGGTTACCATTACTTAAACTTTGTTACAGAAGAATCTCTCCGCTGGAGAAGGGCATGCGTATGACCTGCGTGACAAGGTATTGTATTCACCTCCAACCTTATATTCATACATACAACTATACTTCAGAATAGTATTTCAAGTACTTTTGGATAAAAAAGGATCCTTAGCTGATAAATGAATGGTTTCCATTTGCCCATAGGGATCCCGGAGCTCCATAGTTTATAACAATGGCGGAAAAAATATAGAGTTACTGGACATGGATACATCTGAATCAGAACATTCAGATGATGGTGGTGAGTCGGACCCTGAGTTTGTAATCTTTAACAGGCAGCAACATAGGAAAAGGGATTCTAGAATTGAAGTCTGCTGCTCGTGTAGTACAAGTTCTTCATGCAAAACGATGAGATGTGAATGTCGAGCTATTGGGGGCCATTGTGGTGCGTCATGTGGTTGTAAAGCTACAAAGTGCAGCAATAGAGATACAGCTTCGGTAAAGGAGTTGGATCACTTGCCAAGATCACAACCGGCTGAAGGCACTGATGAAACAGAATCGAACCGTGTACTTGCTTCTCATGGTGCAATGCTACTTCAGAGTGCACTAGCAGAGAATCCTGTTGAGGCAAATGATGATGGTGGGCCAAGAAGGAAGGCTTTATCTGACATTGGGAATACTCTGGTATTTTTTCTAATTCCTAGTAGCTTTTTCTTGGAAAAATGGGGTCGGGTAATTATGTAAATAGCTTCTTCACCCCCCACACACCTAAATGGTTTCCCCCTTACATGATCACTGAATAGTATGTTCTTTTAAATGTGTTACCTCCTTAAGTTATCAATATTTGAGTTCATATTTCTGGAACTCTCAAACTGAGTCCTTGTTGTGCCGCAATGTTTACAGGCCAAATCAAATGCCCCAAAGCCTCCTATTCAGAGAAAGAAATGGCGAAAATCAGTAATTCAGCTTGTTCCTGTAGCCCCACCTTCCTCTCAGCCAGAAGACAACAATGAAACAGTAAAGAAACCCGAGAACAGCAAAGTTGAGGCTGAGATCCCATTGAAATTGCCTAGGGCTATGCGATCTGCAGCCACAAATAGTAATCCCTTGAGAGAGCGGAATTCTGATCAGCCAGATGCTCCTGTTGTTAGTAAAGGAGCTGGTGCTCCAGCTCCTCCAAGAAGTCCACACCGGCAGGGAAGAGCATCAGATGAGGAGAACCGCGGTTCTTAATCTGCATTGTCAAGAAGCTGTTGGATTGTTGATATATGTATGCCCTCACTCTGAAATGATTTTTTATGGGAAGGTATTTTGGCTGCTGACAATGGATCAATCAGCCACTGATCCGGTTTCTCTGGTTGCCATAGTGAAAGAGTTGTAGCTGTAAGCTCTGCATCCTGCACTTGAAAGAAGTAGAACCAAAAGTAACACATAATGAGAATTTTATTCTTCTGTCATCGTAGAAAATAGTTTTGATCGAGTCGAACAGCAGTTTCTTCAACTGCTGTTCCCTGTTTAGGTATTGCTGTTTTATATGCAGTGGTTCCTCTTCATGTATGAGTTCTGGTTATGTGCTTCACAATGACAATGTACCATTTACTGCATAAAGAGCAGTTGTTTTAGTGCTGTTGTTTCAATGCAAGTCAAGGTAAAATTATATCACTATGAGAAACTAAAGCATGGAATGTGTGTTTTTAACTCTGTTATGATTAGAAACTAAAAGCATTGAAAAGTTCATAATGTGAGGACAATCAATTAATCACCAACGAGCTTTTTACTTTTTTTTTTTTTTTTTTTTTTTGGAAGGTAAAATAACCAAAAAGTTTAGTTAGTTAGCTTCCACAATGTTTTTTCATTTTATTTTCCCTTGTAAACTAGCTTCAACAATGTTAATTCCCCAACTGGTGGCGGTTTCATGTTTTGAATGAATATTTTGAGATTGATTTTGTTAAAAAATAATTGTAAATAGTGGAATAATTCTAATGTAAATGTGAATTCATCTTACATTTAGGCTTAAATATTCAGGTAAAATATGTTTTTTATTTTTATTTTTATTTTAAGATATTTTGCTAAGGTCAAGTATGGATGGTGAAATGAAACCGGTAAAATAACTTACCAGCATAAACTTTGAATTTATGTGTTTCCTGTAGTTGTCATGGTGCTGTTCCTTGTATGATTGATTGGTTTGCACCCATTAAACTACAAAATGCCATCTGTATAGTTGATCGTTTGAACTATGACATATAAATACACACACACACACACACACACACACACACTAACCAATGTCATGAAAATCGGAAGAAGTTGTGGTTTTCAGGACTCGAGCCTACCGACATGGCTTTTCTTTGTTGTTTACCATGGCTGGGTTCTTTTCTAGAAATTTTGGCTTGGTTCTTGTTCTGGAAAAAATAAATAAATAAAAGACCCCACCAGCCGCAATATATCAAGTGCCATGAACAAAAATGAGATTTTACTCTTATTCAATTCATGCACCAGTTAGGGTTTTATTTTTTTCAATATATATATTTTTGTTTTAAGAATTTAGGTATTAATGTAAACTAAAAATTAAATTTTAAATACATTTTGGAAATTTTAATACAAAATTATGTATAGAAAGAATAATTTGATAGTCATATTTTAAATTCCTTTTTTAATTCCGTCAGATTACTTTAACGTTTTAATGTTGATGATAGTAAACAACGCTCACCTTTTACTGCGGGAGGTATACAA
>JAOTQH010000018.1:3919697-3929773 GCA_025631255.1 Cornus kousa
GGATGAAGAAATGGCGGTTCCTGTTTATGATTCACTGATATCTACGGATATGAAAATGGAAGACGAAAAGAATGATGGCTATCCTGATCATGATCCTGTCGAAGCATACTTTGTATCCGAGCCAAGCATCCAGTTTCAGGAGCTTCCCACGGATATGAAAATGGAAGACGAAAAGAATGAGGGCTGTCTTGATCATGATCCTGTTGAACCATACTTTGTATCTGAGCCAAGTTTCCAGCTTCGTGATCTTCCCGAAGAAGTTCAAGTGACAGATGCTCCTTATAATGATTTACTGATTATAGAAGATCTTCAAATGGAAGAGGAAGAGAAGAAAGATGACATTCTGGATCATAGTACTCATGTCGAAGCTAAAGAAAAAGGACATTACATTCGATCCAACGCAAGCAATCTCCAAGATGACCTTTCTGAAAAAGATGAGGAATCAAAGAAGCAAGATTTGTTACCGACAGCAGATAATAGTCTTGATATGCAGCCACAGGAATTGGGAACCGAGAATACAGATGAACTAAATTGGAGGGAACTGTTCTTGAATGGATTAGAGAACAGAGAAAAAATTCTCCTGGAGGAGTATACTTCAATCCTTAGAAACTACAAGGAAATAAAGAAGCAGCTCAGTGAAGCTGAGAAAAAAAACCAGGATAGCCTCCTCAAAGCTGCAATGCAAATAAAAGAACTGGAGAATAATAATGCATTGAAGGACATGGAGATTCGATCTTTGCATGAAAAATTGGAGTCGCTTCAAGTAAATCACGATGAACCTCCGGATAGCAGTTTGACAGATTCCAGTCCCTCGCAGCAGACTGAGCGAAATGAATCCTTAATGAGAGGATCTAGTTTTGCTTTTGATATTTCATATCCAAGTTCAGATCAGAAGCCAGTACCTGATTTGTTAGCTGAACAAAACTTTGAATCCATAGAAAGAACAGAAGAACCAACTGCAGCAGAAAATGTGAAAAGCTTCCTTCCGAAAGTGGAGGAAGAAGAAAAAGAAAAAGAAGAAGAAGAAGAAGAAGAGAAAATCATTTCTGTTGATGAAACCAATCCTGTTTCAGCTATTGAAGAAAAAATCCGTATGGACATTGACGGGCTGCTAGAGGAAAACATCGAGTTCTGGTTGAGGTTTAGCACCTCATTTCATCAGATAACGAAATTCGAGAGTTCAGTTGAGGATTTGCAAGCAGAATTAATGCCACTGAGGGAGAACAAGAAGCAAGAGGGATCTTCTAAGCATCATCATCAATCAATAAACTCAGATGCACGCCCAATTTACAAGCACCTGAGGGAGATACAAAGTGAATTAGGATTGTGGTTGCATCAGAACACGGTATTGGAAGATGACTTGGAAAATAGATTATTGTCTCTGAGCAACATTCATGAAGAAATATCAAGATTGTCAAAGGCAGGGTCTAATGCAGGAGACACTGCACTTAGTGAATACCAGGCTGCAAAGTTTCAAGGGGAGGTTCTGAACATGAGACAGGAAAACAACAAGGTCGCGGAGGAGTTGCAGGCAGGTCTAGAACACGTGAAACGACTCCAGGTAGAAATCCAGATGACACTTTCGAAATTGGAAGAAGAACTTGGGATTTCGGAATCAAAGCACAATCACAAGAACTCATCAAGCCGGCATAAATTACCTCTACGGAGTTTCTTGTTTGGGGTTAGATTAAAGAAACAGAAGCAGAAGCCGCCGACGCCTTCAATTTTTACATGCATGAGTCCAGCACTGCAAAAACAATACAGTGATCTATCTGCATTGCCGCCAAAATAGATTGGCATTGAGTGTTTTTTTTATTTTTTATTTCCTGTTTAGTCTCTTTATTTTTTTTTCTCTTTCCAAAATGTAACAAAAGCAAGAAGTCCTAGGCACCACATTTGAACAATCTACTTCTTGTAGATAGTTTTGCATTACCTTAGAAAATCAAAATTGAAAAGATATTGATTATATTTATTTTATATATGATCTTTTTGCAGATCTTTGTGATTGCACTTTTTGCTCTCTTCCTAGGTTCTATATTACATCATTGGTGACTAGGACACTTTTTCTACAAGTTCTTCATGTGGGTCATAAGATAGTCCAAACTAAGGATCAAATGGCCCGGAAATAAACAACATTGAGATGCCAAGTTTATTTGTGGTTTCTATCTCCTGACGGTAGCTTTGCATTAGTTTAGATGAACTTTAGATGAACTTCAATAGTCCAGCCCTAAATCACATAAAGTGGGTACGAGAACAAGCAAAAACGTGCGCGAAGCGAGAGAGCAAATTCCACTTTTGATAGGCCTATCTTTCACCAACACATATTGAGAAGGATTGTGTAACTTAAATCCAGCCTCTCCGGACACGTGCAAAACATTTCAAGGGGATTCGAACTCAAGGGAATTCAAACTCCCGACCTCTTGAATGTGAGGTCAGAATCTTGGACAATAGGATGGCCATTTGGAGTTCCAATTTACATAGTGAGGACAAAAGAAAATTGTTTACTCTTCAGAGTCTGGAGTAAGCAACATACTTTGGCAGTACTAAAAAATTTACGGGAGCCATCTCACTTGAAGTTCAACAAGCCGCTCAAGTTCCATTTTCTACCATGGTGCTTCAATTTTTTATTTTTATTTTTTGATAAGATGTATATTATATATATATATATATATATATATATATATAAATGTACATCTGATGGCAAATTCGAGGAGGTAATGCCATTGGGTTTGGCTCCAGTTAAGCAATCAATAACCTAAACCCAACCCCGAATTCTAAAATCGCTTTTAAGCTGTTCTTGTAAACAACTTGTTTCGTAGCTTTTTTAAAATTAAAATGTCTCTTGAGATTCTAATAGTTTACAAGCTCTTTTTCCAAGTCTAATTTTCAGGAAATGCGCTTTCATCATTAAACCGCTCTTTCGAGCTTCAAACATTCCACTATGAATGTACGAGTGCTCGATTTCAAGTTTCTACATTCCACCACAAATAGTGCAAATGCATTTAGCGTATCAAACATTCATTCAAATATGCAAAACAATTCCGTCACAATCTTTACGCGCCAGAATTGAAGATCCAATCTCAGCACCACTGGGGTACGGTCAACACGGACCACACAACAAAAACAATATCATGTCTAACAACAAAATGATCGAAGACATGAAGAATATGAATATTTTTCTAGGTCTCTTCAAAAAGAGCAAATGTCAGCGGTATTCTACCTCTACCTTGTCTACTTTTACATAATTATTCTTACAGAACCACTTAAAACAACCTACGGTGACCTATAATATTGTGTTTTGACGACGTTGTAACTAAACAATATGATACCTTTGTGTGTAAAGTTAAACCAACAAAATTACAGACTTCAAATAAATTACTTCCTCTCCAATAAACGAACAAACAATCATCTAGCAGAACGAAATTTATGTCTTACTCGTAATGTTGTTCTGCTGAAAAAACTCCAGAAAGGTAAGATAGCAGCACGTAATCCAAGAATGAGAGAATATATAAAAATGAATCCACCTCCGTACCTGCCAAAGATGTGGCAAATGACTGGAGAGCGGGATAACTTTAAAAACTTGTTACCAGACATCCCTGAGATATCGTCCATCCATCTGGAATTTCTTCACGATAGCTTCTGCCTTCGACGAGTCGACATTTTCCTGAAATAAATTTAAGTGAAAATTCAAGTTATTAGGCTTTTTACTAAACCAACATGAGCTATCCTGCTATAGCTCTCGTGGGTGCTTCAGAGCTCAACGCTTATTTAAAATTGATATAGAACAGAACTGATCACCCAGATACTGAAACAGCAGAATCTATGCGGAATCAACCCCTACGTTCACTTAAGTAAATTTTCTTCCTAAAATAAAAATAGATAAATAATGTAGGACACATAAAGCACTGAAATGATAGATCTATCTATAAGTAACACACCTTGTGCAATGTCAACAAATAGTTTTCTTGCAAAAATCTTGAAACATAGAAACAAAAAATGAATATATTATGAAGAAAATATGTGGTTGCTTTTCCAATCCAGATGGCATCAAACAACAAAGATCCCGCGTGATCTGTATACATGCAATATTTCTAAAAAGAGACGGGGAACCTTTGGATTGCGAGACCAAAAAACAATGTACAGAACTTCAGGTAATTCCAGAAACCCATAATCCAAACACCATATCAAGATTACCTTTTTTTTTTTTTTTAAGTAGGTTGATAACCACCTTTTTACTTTCAATTTAGATTCTTTCTACATTTTTGGAGTTATGTGCTGACTGTGCACCAATTCCTAGCATTGTACCATTTTTATTGTCATAAAGGCAATTGGGAGAACAAGAACAATGCCTTCTTCTAGCGGAATCAGAATGTTAAGATGGATGAGTGGAGTGACTAGAAGAGATAAGGTCACTAGTGAAAGTGTGAGAGGAAAATTAGGTCTAGCACCCATGGGTGAGAAAATTCGAGAGAATAGACTTGGATGGTTTGGACATATGCATCGGAGACCTAGTGACCCGCCAGTCAAACAAGACCAGTAGTTTAGAAGGTAAGAGACAGAGAGGGCAGCCAAAAATAACATGGCATGAGATATTATTAAAAATGATTTTTAAAGGTTAACTATAGTTGGTGAATTGGCATATAATAGAAATCCTTGGAGAGAGAATTCATGTGGCCGATCCCATCCATATGGGATTAAGGCAAGGATGATGATGATGAGATGATGATACGCTGACTACAATCCAATACCTAGGGATTGTTGCATACGGTTATACCCAAGTGTATGGTGTAGCTAGGTAATGGTTTTAGTTTAGAAAGATGAACAAGCATAATTGAGAAAAACGATGATTTGAAGGGTTGTGATTTTAGTTTGAAAGGGGCGGAAACGGATGAAAACAACTATTTGGGGAAGGTTTTCCTTAAAACCTATCCAATATGACGGATGCTTCCAGAAAATATTTGTTGAGCAAAGTTTAGAAGTGCCCTCAAAAAAAATACCTGCCATATGATGGGCTCTTCCAAAAAAAATTGTTGACCAATGTTTGGAAGTTGCGCCTTCCAAAGAAAAGGTTGCCAGTGATTGAGTATGAAATTATCATGATGAGAGAGAAAGAGAGAGTCCCTACCTGCTCTTGTACAATGGTGTGCAATGTGCGATGAACATCTCTGGCCATGCCCTTGGCATCACCACAAACATAAAGATATCCCTCTTGGGAAATTATATTCCATATGTGTGATGCCTGCACATGAAAGTACAATTAATGAACTGCACCATTCTATGATTTGTCTCAATATCTTGTGTGATTGCTATTGACTTACTTTATCCATCATTTTATGTTGAACATACTCCTTTTGTGGTCCCTCCCGCGAAAATGCAACAATCAACTCCGATATAACACCTTGATCAACAAAATTATTGAGCTCGTCCTCGTAAATGAAATCCTACAAATAAAGATCAAGTTAAAAACCATGCAGCACAGTCTCACAAGTGCATTCAAATGATTATCACACTGAAGAAGAGTGAATGTAGCTATGATTCTTACCATTCGGCGATTTCTACATCCAAAGAACAGTAAAGAAGGACCGAGATGAGCACCATCCTCCTTCAGGGCCAATCTTTCCTGCAAAACGTATCAAAAATATATGGGGAAAAAGATCTCATATAGACATGATAAGCCCACAAATCATGAATTCATTCCAAACACCTGTAAAAATCCTCTAAAAGGTGCCAAGCCGGTACCAGGTCCCACCATGATAATTGGAGTCGAAGGATTGGCCGGTAATTTAAAATTAGAAGGCCTGATAAAAATAGGAGCCCAGCTACAGTCACGGCTTTTCTCTAGAGGAACTGCATTCTGATTTAATATGATACACCTGGATGATGTTAGATACCAATAAAGCTGAAGACAGGTTCTAAGTTTAACCAAGTATAGCATAACAATAACAACACAAAATAGAAATATGACTCTTGAAATGTGTCCCGTGACTCTGTTCATACCTTCATCCAGGTTGAGCACACCCCTTTGTGAATTCGGCCTGTGGGAGTTGGACCATATACTAATGCAGATGTCACATGAACTCTGTTGGGAGCAAATCTGCACGAAGAAAAGAAAGGAAAACATATTCCTGAGCTCTGCATATCAGATAAGTTCCTTTTTACTAGAGGGCATGGTACGAAAAAATCACCTAGGAGAGGACGAGATGGAATAGTAACGTGGCTGTAAGCGAGGGGCTACTGCTGCAAAAAATACACCAAGTGGAGGCTTTGCTGATGGAAACTCGGCCATTACCTCAAGAAGGCTTCTTTGACTTGCAACAACCCATTGCGAATAGTCATCCTGGGTGATGACAAAGCAACATAAATATAAACAAAATGAATCAAGCAAAAGAGTATGTTGAACGGGATAGCAAATAGAACAAGATAATTTTTTTACTACTTTCAACTGCACAAACCTATGAAATAAAATAAAAAAAAAGAAACAAATAAAAAAGAAGAAAAAAAGCATAAAAAAGAGACTTGTTTACCTTTCCCTGAGGTGATGACAGGAACTTAAGCCTTTCTGCTTCAGTAGGTTCAGTCGTGTGAGCAGCCAAAACAATTAATGCAGCCTGAAAATGCAGTTGTTTTTACTATGAGAATAACTATTATTGTGAGTCGTATAAATCGGACCAGGAAAATATATAAAAAAGCATAAACTGATAAACTGAAAATTTTTAACCTTGCGAGGGGGATTCAGTATATCTGCATAACGTGCCAGTGCAGTGCGAAGGGTGCAAGGACCAGTAAAAGGGGGCGGCAATGAACCTCCCAAGGATGTGCCATCATCATTGTCAGTGTGAATTGAAAAGAGCAAATCTAAAGGTTGACCCAGCAATTTGGCTGTTTCTTCAACAGTTTCATCACAATTTTCAGCAAAAACACCCACATGGTCTCCAGTTTCATATCTGATACAGAATAGAATTTTCCCCAAAAGAAAAGGAAAGAAAGAAATCACTAATTAAGAAAAGGAAAGAAAGAAATCACTACTTAGTATTGATCAGTGTAAGAGAATAATTTTCAATCTAGATAGTATACAAGTAATCGATAAATAAGAAGAAAAACATCAAACGGCAGTGTATCAATAAAATGCATGAGATTAGATATACACACACACACACACACACACACACACACACACAGAGAAATGATCTCTTGCTCACCAGTGAGCAAGAAATTTATCCACACCAAGCATGGTGAACGTTGTATATGATTGTTATGTTTTTTGGTAATTACCTTCTTTACACTCTAACAATCACCATGCTTGGTGTGGAGAAAGGTTCTTTTTCACTGGTGAGCAAGAGATCATTACTCTCTCTCTCTCTCTCTATATATATTTCGCAAAAATTCAAAGATCAATTTTACAGTTTTACAATGGACAATAAATAAAGAAAAGTTACAGAAGACCAGAATAAGTCTTTATAAACTAAGCAAAGAAATATAGTTCAGACTTCAGAATACAATATTTTATGTAACTAGACTCAAAGCAAAATACTCATTACATAAAAAATAAAAAATCAATATAATGATTTCAACTGTCATAGATGAATAGTCTACTGAATTCCACAAAGCATTTTTTCAAACTATTTGGGATTACATGAATCTTGTTTTAATGTTCATCTCTATCAGGGCCATAACAGTAATATAACCACATGTTATCATCATGGTTTAGAAACTCAGCCTTTCTTTTAACTCCACAGAAAACTATTTTGATTATTGTTTGGCGCTAAAATCTTCTGGGATTTTGGTCATGAGCAAAAGGGCTTGCCAGAGTCCAATTAGAACTCGATTTCAAGAAGCCAAATAATGTATCAAGCAAATGTGGAATGTTCTTTTTGCCTTTACAGATAAGGACTTTTAACTTGAAGGAATTAATGGTAGAAACGAACTGATACTTGATATTTTATTACTTGCAAACTGATAACAGTACCAATTGAAGAACAAACTAAGGCCGAAAATAGAAGTACTGGATTATCCTACAAATACAGTAAGGAATAAAAGTTCAGGAACTAAATGGAATTACACTTAGGAAAAGAAATATAATGCATTGTAATAAAAGAGACATTGATAAAAGAAACTAAATGAAATGTGCAGCTGTTGGAATGGTCAGGGACCTTTCTTTCTCTGCAGAAACTTATATTTATTCTAATCTGATGGCAGTTAATCGGATAAGCATCAGTTGTAGCCTACATCATCCTCATCTTAACTGCCGAATGCGTCATGTGTCACTCAAATTCAAAAATTGCAACTGCTACAAACTCCTTTTGCGTGCTTGTCGTGTATTATTAGACCGTGAATCCATAATTCTCATTGCCATGTCGTTAGTAAAATTCCACATCCAACACCGTATAATGCTCCATCGTCATTTTCAGCCAAGACCATGGTATTTGATTTGTCAAACACATCATTATTGTATACTCTTTCATATATATGGCTCAACCTAATTCTTACTTTTTACCTTTTTTTATCAAAATATCTAACTAATAAGGAATTAACTCTTGACAATGATATATGTTGTATATGTAAATCCTAAATGTGAAAATACGCAGAATTCATATATGATTAGGTATGAAAAAAAAAAAAAAATAGCCTCGTCACAAATCGATACACTGAAATAAGAAAGAAGGGCTGATGAGATAACAATAATGAATCGTAAATAGAGTTCAGGTTTGAATTCCATAGATAATCGGAATGGGATTGTCAATCATTATTTGGGTGCAAACAAATGCCCCTCAAATTTTATATTAACATATCTTATTCGTAAAATTTTGACTCCTGTTGACCAATGAATATGGCAGAATTTTGAGTCTGCTGAAAGTTCTTCCTTATTAGAAATTAATAATTCCATTAAGTCTTCACCCGATTTCTTCTTATTGTAATTTTTTATCCGTCTTGAACTATTTCTTTCTTAAGCTTCATGGCCTTCTGCTTTCTTCCTTGTCTCCGTCTTCTTTCTGTCGTACCTCTTTCTAGCATAATTCTTTCTGCCATACTTCTTTGTGCCGTACCTCTTTCTGACGTACTCCTCTCTGCCATACTTCTTTCTGCCATGCCTCTTTCTGCTGTACCTCTTCCAGCCATTCCTCTTTCTGTCATACCTCTTTCTACAGTATCCTTTTCTGCCATACTGAAATAAAGGCCGAAAGTGTTGCAGTGAAAAAATCAATCTTTCGACCACTTGTTTTCTCAGCTAAAAATTTCTTCATACTCTTGACTGATTTCTTCTTTGAAATGTCTGGTCTTTTGAAGATGACACCTTCAAGGAAATTCAATTTGAGAGTGAAATTCTTACCTTTTTCTTCCTTGACGAATCTTTTTCTTCTTTGGTTCCCTTACATTTTTGACAACACTCTTGTTGAATTAATGCAAGTTGAGCCTCCCGGAGTTGTCTTTCTAATTCTTCCATTATCTTTCCGCCTTGACTGTCTTGCGCAATATTTTCAGGATCTTTTTGTCTTGCCATATTTTCTGCTGTGACTTCTTCCAAGTCGAATGACTCAAACCTTCTTCATTAGGCGGCTAAAGGCCGCGAGCCCAATAAAATTGCTACTTATGATGGCTGGAAATGGATCACCATCAATACCCATCAACTCGGGTTTCTTTTCTCAGAACCTAATGTACCTTATTGCTTTCTGTAAAGCATTTGAAGAACACCACAATCATTGGTGGAAAGACCCCCAATAATCATTATATTTGCAATAACCCTTTCCTCAAAATTCATTTAAGGAGGAATTTTGTGCCAAATTTTGTGACCACAAGCCAAGTTGATTTGTTTATCGGTCAAATTTTTTTTCTGCCCTGGTTATATCAAAAGAATAATTTTTACTTGTTTCTGTCATACCTTTCTTGGCAGAAACTGCAGATGGATGAGAGCCACTATCATTAGACTTGGCTCTAACTAAAGCCTCACAAAGTACTTATCAAAAAAAAAAAAAAAAACTAAAGCCTCACAAAGATAAGCCTTTTTTATGTTTATTTCAGTAATATTAGCTGATCGTCATCAAAATCTACTGAGAAAACCTCATAATTGGGATCTCAGT
>JAOTQH010000018.1:3966720-3978503 GCA_025631255.1 Cornus kousa
GCACCAACCACCTTAAAGTTTGCAATGTCATGTCAACCAAGAAAAATCAGAATACAGAGCATCAATGTGCATCGGATGTATGAAATAATTATATTAGTGTTGAAAAAGAGGAAGATACCTGGGCAGGGCTAAGTCCGCTCCAAGGCTGTTGCATGCTCACGAGTTCCCATAAAATTACCCCATAACTGTAAACATCAGACTTCTCATTTGAGGGCTCTCCGCGAAGGAATTCTGGGGCCATCCACTCAGGCTGAAATGAAAATCAAGAGAGTTACACGCTGATTGATACACTGCGAAGAAAATTCTCAACCTGCAAGATATTGATCAAAATATCTGACTTTCTATGAAGTTTGAGAAGGAATGTGCAATTGATAATAAAAGCATGCATAGATCATAAAACTAGAACAAGATGCATGAATAAAAGTTCAACAGGAGCAATCAAGCAAATCCATAGTATCAAAAAGAAATCCAGGTAAAGTTTGTGAGCGGATTCAGCCTTTGAACGACAAATAAACTCGCTTAAGAACAAATGTCAAAATCAGGGTAAAGTTTATTCCCACCAAAGTATGATCTGAACGATTTTCCGCAAGGAGAGAGAGAGAGAGAGACTTACTGTTCCAGCAACAGATTTTGATGGTATGAAAGTGTTTGCTTTGAATCTGGAAAGCCCAAAATCACACACCTGAGCATGATATTTTATGAAGTCAAGTTAGTGAAAGGACTGGCATATATATATATATATATATTGGGAGAAGAACATTAATTTTATTTGTACCTTCACAGTCCAATTTTTATCAACCAACAGATTTGGAGATTTTAGATCCCAGTGAACTATAGGAGGGCTAAGGCAATGAAGATAATTGATTCCCTTGGCCTGCATCCAATATAAATTATTCAGTTTTTCAATAGCAAATTTTAACGGAAGAGAAATAAGAACAGTAAAAATACAAACCACATCGAGTGCCATGCGCAACCGTCTCCTTTGATCCAAAACTTCCCCAGCAGACGGCCTGTGGATAAGGCGGTATAGGCTACCCCTGTCACAAAAGGAGGGACTTGTCTGGGTTATTACACTCATCATTTGCGCCATCTAGACATTGTTCAAAGTATAAAGGAACTAAGAAATGCTTTACCTAGGAAGATATTCTGTGACTATTGACAGATGTGGACGCTTTGTAACAGCACCCATGAAAAGAACCACATTTGGGTGACGAACACGTTTCATTATTGCAACCTAAAAATAATAATGCAGATTAAAGGTTAAGCTATAGCCATCTAGAAGTACGTTAATAACCATCGTAGAGAACATTCATGCATCTTGGATATGAAATGCTCTCCCATCAATTATTCAAGAGTTTTGCAAATACATCAAACACAAATTAATTGAACACAAAGCAGAAATAATTTAACCAATGATCACTTCCCTAGCTTTGTTAACCTGCTTGTGAATGTCATCTGTTGCACAATATAAAATCGAACTGCGAGGAGCCACTGAAAATAACAAACCTATCTATACGTTCAAAAATGTAAATTATAACTCATAACCTACACCAGAGTTTTTACATGTGTTTGTTGTGGGTATTTGAGTGAGGGTTGGATTTATCAAATTCCTGGCTGTAATGGTAGGGGGACATTACCAGATGCTATTACTTATTAGTATTATTCTTTTATTTTGACCTAGAAATGTCTCTACATGTATAAATAACAAACCTATCTATAGGTTCAAAAACGTAAATTATAACTCATAACCTACACCAGAGTTTTTACATGTGTTCATTGTGGGCATATGACTGAGGGTTGGATTTATCAAATTCCTGACTGTAATGGTAGGGGGACATACTCTCATAGTTAGGTGTCTGCATCTGACACGAGTACTTTATGCAATTGAAAGAGTCCGTGTAACATAGCTTAGAAGACCACCCTATTAAACACTGGTATATCCTAAAAACAAATGTATCCACTCAGTATAATGAGTTATTGTGGCTAGACTCACTATTGAAATGTAAAGGATTTCACTTATCGAATGACTATATCTGTTACGTTCTGATATATATAATATATATATATATATATATATATATATATAAGGGTTGGACGGCATCAACTCCTTTGGCATCTTTTAAAGGAAAGAAAGTGGCTTGTATTAAAAAAAACCAGATGGATCAAAAGGTTTACCGAAATGCGAAAACATATGCATAAATCTTCCACTAATACGGAAGAATTTATCGAGTGATATGATAAATCTACAAGTCTTTAAAGCATAAAATTTATCTCGCTGAAAAAAGGACAGGAACCATACAAATCATATTTGAAAGGATGCGGATAGCTTATGGCAGAGTCAGTAAGGCTTACTTTGAAGGTGAAGCACGAATAAACAATTCTAAAATTTTAATCATTCAGGTTCACTATATAGTAAATGCATACCTCCCTCAGGAACTCCTTCAACTGATCATCCTGAAAATCCTGTACGGTTAAAACCTTGACTGCAACATCCTGCAATAAGACCAATATGTGTTGCTTACTTAAGGAAAGCATACAGTACAATAAACTAAGACAGCAAAACTTAAAGGCAGGATGTCATTTTGCCAAGAATGGATTTTGTTAATCTGAAGAAGATATTCTTAAGATGAAATTGTTAGAAGTAAAATGACCTGCAAAATGTAACTTGTCCCTGGTAGATAAAATCGTTCATTGGGCAAAATGATAGTTCTGTAAACAATTTTATACAGATAAAATTATACTGGTAATGAAATGAAAATTATATGAGATAATACCCACCATTCCACCAATACACTAAATATATACACAGAAAAATGAAAAAGGCAACCAGCAAACAAGATTTGTTTTGGAAGTGTTATTATTTGGTCAGGATTTCTCTCTGGAGTTTTTCAAGTAGGACTGAACAATGTCCTTAATTCATTTTTCTTTGACATGATTTTGGCATAAACATAACAGGGCAAAAGATTTAATTTCAGTACTCTAATCATACTTTGTGTGCCAGTTAAGAGAGCAAACCACTCGTATCCTATTTTGTATTATATATATTGTCATTTCTTATCCTTCCATTAACATTGCACCAAAACTAAAGTACCGACCTCCGCTATCATATTGTACGAGTACAACATCCGCTATTATGTGGTATAACCCCTTATATGCTGAAACATTTTCTTTTTCTTTTTTTTATTTATTATTATTAAATCAATACTAAGAAGCTGAACAGGATTGAACTCTTTGATGCAAAAGCACGGACATGCATTATGAGTATTAATTAGGTTTTATGAATGGTGCTAACTCTTTCATTGCTTAAAACGACTAGCGCCAGGTAATGGCAATGTAAATGTTAAAGAAGTTCAGACATTATAGACGCTATCGAGCAAAATGGTCAAACAGAAGAACTAAGAAGTAGCAGTAGTATATCGTCCATGGAAAAGTATTATTCAATCTTTTTCTCTCTTTCTTTTCCCGCAAAGGTATCCATCAAACTTCTAATTATAACTCCACCTCAGATGACTCATCATATTTGCTATTCCAAACAGTATCAGGCTTTAATTGATCAGCTACAGAATTTATAATTAGTGTTGCAATAAAGGCACAAATATACTAACCGATCCATGCCATTCAGCACGATGCACTGTCCCGAATGAACCTGAGGGGGGAACAAAAAGTATATTACTTTCCATTATTGCTTCTCAAGAAGTAATATTGAATACTTCCAAAAATAATAAATGAATAAATAATTTGCAGACAATTACCAGCACCAACACGCTCCTTAATATGTAATTCATCCCATGAGATCTCAAGCCAATCCATTGCAAGAGACGGCTCAAGGTTCAAGTATCTTGGGATGGTTTCAGTAGAAAATTTGTGTCGAGACTCAATTCTACTCTCAACCTCCATAAGATCTGGTTTAGGTTGTCTTACAGAAGTGTTTGTAATAGAACTTCCAAAGGTAACAATTGCATTTCTGTATGCCTGTTGTTTAATTACTTTATCTGCACAAGGCCTAGAATATTCATCTACTATTGATATCTCAGCAGCAGCAACATCCATTGGTTCAGGCAATTCACTCCCTCCACAAACTTTGCTAGTTGGAGTATACATGGTCTCATCTGAATTTTTAAGCGAGTCATTATCCTCCATTTGATGACTTCCATCCCCAATGCCTGCAAGAGATCAATCTGAATAGTGAGTTTAAAGTAGCAGCATCTCGAGATTGAGAAAGTTTTTGCCAGCACAGTATTTGTTGAAAACTATCCTTTGAAGCAAATGTTCCAACAAAATTCTTTAGAAGGATTTAAAAGCCACATAACAACGCTTACCAAAAAAATTCAATGACTAATCCATAACTTGTCAACTTTCGTGTTTATGAATATTTGATGTCAGTTGCAAGTATGAAACAAGAAAGCTTTATGACACTGTTGTGTATATTTATATCAGTGCAGACGACAAAGCTAAAACAAAATTTGAGTTTTTGTGAATTTGTGTGTGTGTATAAAAGTCAGAATACTCCTTACCGAGAGCCTCATACATACATATCTTGTGCATCAGTAAAGCATCTTTATGTTTATTTACATAGATAATACAACTTTGTCACTAAGAAACCACAACTTAGCAGAGAAAAAAGCAGTTGTGGGATTGGAGTCATATAAATTGCATTAATCTAATATATATCAAAGTTGCATTGTCAATACACTATCCTTCAAACTGAACATACATGGGACCATCAGGCTACCTAAATTCCAAATTGGCATTATTTTCCAATAAGATTCATATATAGTGAGTAGTCCTGTGCCTAGGCATTATTCACTATCGCAAACTAAGTTATCTGAGCTCAAACTTCCAAAGGTATCTTTGCAAAACTGTCTCACAGATCATTCATCCAGCAATCCTTGATGTTCAAAAAACTTGAATGACAAACAAGGTAAGCAGAACATTACATACCTGAATATTGAAAATTTTCAGGAGGGGAACATGTGTGATTTGGGTTTTGGATTTGACAACACGATGCATTATCCACGAAAGGTTGTTGGGATTCTTTTAGATGAGTAATCTGAAATGGTGAAGGCACGGTGGAAAGTACACCTCCATTGATTGAGGAATCAGGACCATGGACATTTCCTGGTTCCCCAACTAGATCAACTACATATTCCCTGTTAATAAATATTTGCATAATAAACGACAATGAATAAGAAAAAGAGAGATAGTAAAACAGTTTGATTGAAGACTTGATGGATATATTACAAACGAAACAATATTCATAATCAATACCAAATAAAATCCAGATACAAGAACATCCACAATATGATTGATGTATTAATTAGGAAAAAAAAATTTTTGATTCATGTAATCAGAGTAAACGTTAGTAACCAAGTTTTGTGCTGCACCAAATGTTAAGAGTGAATAACAAGAAGTAAAATAAAAAATAAAAACATTATCGATGGCAGTTTTGTTTTTTTTTGTTTTTTCCCCGGCAAGAAACTCACACCCCCATTTGCCTCCATGGGTGCTTGAACCCTCACCTTCTACTTTGGGAGGTCGAGGAGATACCACTAGGCTACAACCCTTGGTTTATCAATGGCAATTGACTATAGACAACTTGCGCACAAGAGAGAGAATAAAATTTTAAAGTTCCTCTTGCCACTATGATAATTTATCCAACAAGTAAAATATATAAGTTAATGTATAAATGAATTAATAACAACAAGAAGATGACATAAGTTTCTTCTATAGTTGTTCTTCTAATGGAGGTCACAAGACGAGTTGCCATAGCACAAAGATGGAAAAAACCGAACGATCAGCAGGAATAACACTCGATCAAGTCTACAAAGCACACCCAACTAATCAAACAATAAACTAGCAATCATATCTATCTTTGCTATCTCAGCCCATGTTACTATTAGTTTTCCACTAATTTTATCACTACCCTCAATATGTAATATGTACCCAGTCTATATTCCAAAATACTCGAATGCCGATGCAAACACATTGTTCAAGAAGACCATGATCATATTTATTTCAAATATTCTCAGGATTCATACTCATAGTGATCTACAAAGACTTTTATTGGTAGTTAGCAGTCATCCATCTAAAGCAACCCCCCTCATTTTAAATAGGCTTATGACCAACAATGTAAGTATTGAGGCATTAGGCTCAACACAAGTGGAGTTAGTAATTAAATCATTCACTGCTCAATTTAAATCAAAAGAAAATATGTACTTTTGGAAGAACGCAAGGAAGCTAATGAAGTTTAAAAGAATACACTAAAATCTGACCTTGAGAACTTCCTGTCATCCTCAATTTTGACAAGGCAGGAGGACCGATGGTGTGAATCACAATACTTGCAACCTCGAGCTATCCGACAGGGCAGACCTATATAGTCTGCCAACTTCTGCATCCAGAAAAGGCATCAGCTGTTAGCATAGTGGTCTTGTTGTATCTACAATTTTAGGATAATCAGCACACAAACAAAGAAAGACAATCTGGCCTGAATCCAGAGGACCATCACCTGCTCAAATATACATACACAAAATAGTATATACCTCATGCAACATAACCTGCTAATGAATAACTTGGGCACTGAATCTGAAACATAAATTAAAAGTACTAGTTCCACTGGTTCCAATCAAAACAATAGAGTATGTTATTTTGTTGCAATGTCTCCATCCCCATCTTTAGAATAGTTAATTGAATAGAGGAATAAAGAATGGTAGTAATTTGCTGGATATCTTATATAAATCCTTCCATCAATAAGTAATTTCTCAGTCAAACACAAACATATCGGTATGTGCAGGTCACTCTTTTTATTAGGAAAAGTTAGCGAAGCAAATTCACTTTTATCATAACTTTCTATAACACGTGATCTACATACAAGACAACCACATTTCACAGGTAAATTTACTTGTATGGAAAATTATGCATCAATTAGAAAATAAAGTAAATCAGACGCATCAAATTTTATGTGATCCATGCTGTCGATAATTCAACCCTCAGGAAATTCAGATACACTTGATCGATCAATAGTCTCGACTTCTCACCCAATCGATTGATGAACCCTGGTGTTCAGTAAAAACTTAATTTTGAAACATGTTAAGTTCCATACCATTTAAAAGTCATTTAAAAAAAAAAAAAGACACAAAGCTAAAATAAAATTTTGATCCTCTCGAAGATAAACCCAGGTCAAATTAGGTCATACTAAGGTCGAAATACATGTGCCCTAGCTATGTGATTGAGGATGAGGGTTTCACACCGCGTTTTTAAAAAATCTGCATCAGCCTTGTCTTCAAGAGTTGTACTTGAATGATTCAAGACACTCTCACTCATTACAACCCAAAATTTGATTATGAAATTACCAACATATGATTCATATACCTAACAGAATCAAACAATTTTTATATGTGTATTAGCATACAAGAAAACATAATTTGTATCTAAAACTAAGAAATATTATCACCGGAAACTTGTGGAGATCACCGACTTGATGGCAGTTGAAGGCCACAACAAATACTTCAATTAGAAGAATTATGGTTTTCAGTTTGGCATCCTACTCTTTGAACTTATTATGCAAAATTGGGGTTGCTATTCCACAGTTATGGTGATCTATTAATTTTTAATCCAGGGCACACCGAATATTGAAGGATAAATGGTCATTGATAACCAACAAGTTGGTGAATAGTATGATGATACTAGCCAGCTCAACCAAACTAAGCTAATTCACTTAACAAGAACATTGAGAAGTGCAACAAGGAAACAAAATTTGAACTGGGGTAGAAGCCTCCGTAGAACCTGTGAAGGCAGTAAAAGGAACTCCTCTCCAGCAAAAATTGTTAAGAGTAAAATGGAGATCCTTCTCTAGCTATTTGCATAGGCCCACCTCTTTCAAAAGGTCAATGGAGAGACTGCATCCCTTCCATTAGGTAGCTCTTTTTGGTTCCGGCTCAAATTCTTAGTAATGTATACATTTTTGCACTATAAATTTGAATTGCAAAACGAAAAAATAAATTATTCCTTTATGACTAACAAGTAAGAATACTTCACAGAAAGAGTCGCGGCCACATATCATATGCCATTACTTCTTGGGGATTTCCAACCATATTTCAACATATTATGGACATGTCTATAATTTAAAATAAATAAATTATTTTCTGATACATGACTGACATTTCTTGACTTCTTGTACACTTAGACAACATGTGTTAATGAAACTTGTAATTGCAGAAGACTTATTTTAGCAAGAAAATATATGTATATATATATATATTTTTTTTTTCTTGCTAAAATAAGTCTTCTGCAATTACAAGTTTCAGTAAATATATATATGAATAATTATATCAAATTAAAGATGTAGAAGAATTTTATTTAAAAAATGGTTCTGGGAATATGAGAACTCTGGAGAGACATAAAATTGTGTGCACATGAACATATCTGCATATTTTGTATATCTACATACATGCATAGAACCCACATGTCTTTCTATTTGACAATCTTGATTGTAATTTTATAATTTACAATATATGAATTTCATATATTTATAGGATGATAGATTTTTTTCAATAGGTAAGGTATTAGAGTTTGTTGTCATAAAGTAATGTTCATCATGGTCAATATATAGAAATATATATACATATATTATCATGCCCTCACAATGTCGGTATCTTACTTTTATCAACAAATGATTTTTACTTCAACATAAAAATTAATTTCTCAAAAAATTAAAAATAAATAAAAGTCCAATAAAAGGAAGAAGAAAGAATGAAAGGAATGCAGTTATCTGGTCACCTTGAAAAGAATGGCGCGATGCCTACAAAGTCCCATAGACAGGCTGCCGATCGGGAGCACGATGCATTTCCGAAGATCCTTTAATCTCTTGCTAACAAACTTCCAGTGCCTGTGGAGATCACCTTGCTCCACTGGAAAATTGCCCCTATTTCCAACAAACTAATCACTCTTAGAAAGGAATAGACAAAAGCTCAACCAATGATCAGTTAGGGAGAATGTTGAAACATACCCCATATAGATAGCAACGAGCTTGCCGAGTTTTTCCACCAACACTAGGGTATTTTCCGAAGCAAAATAAAGTTCTTGTGCTTTGTCTTCTAGCTCCTTGAGTCGTGAATCCTCGTGTCTATTGACAAGAACCACCTCCATGGATGTATTATGGGGTTCAATAGCTTTAAGTGCCATTAAAGATGGCAGTCGTCTTCCTTCCTCCATGTCATTGCACATCACCCACAGATATGGATTCATTCCCAGAATGTTATAGAATCCATCTGATATCTTATCAGTATATGACAACGAACCACTAACCTGAAAAAGTAGAGGATTCACCCAATAGACATCACAAATAGAGCTGGAGGTGGCAGTAAAATATATTAAGGATAAAAAAATAATAAAAATAAAAATAAAAATTTGATAAAAATAGAAATAACATCTCACCAAGATTTAATGACATCTAACAAGTAATTCATGATCCATTATGAGACTCATGACCATGTACTAAACATCTTGATTAGAAATGACCCCAACCTTCAAACTAGGGATGGACTAATTTACCAATACTTGATAAATCCGAAAAATAATAATAATAAAATAAAAAAATAAAAATAATCATTTGGAAGAGTTTTACGAGGACAAGTAATACTTATAATGAGGTGTGAAATGAGATTTAAGAGTTGAGTTAGCAAGAAAAGACAGCCATAGCTTCCATTTTAACCAAACTGTACTAAAAGCAAGAGTGGAAGGCTCAAAAGTCCAAATTGAATGTGGCCAATAAAAAAAAAAAAAAAAACAAACATCATAAAAGTGCAATTATCAAAAAGAAATACTTGACTCAACTGAACCCAAATATCTGACTGAACTCAACCAGCAAGAATATAAGCATCAAGTCATCAACACAAACAAGGCCAAGGATATGAAGGAGGAATCAAAATCCTCTCCATTGAGAGAATCAATGGTAAATTTCGATACTATAATAGTGTGAAATGGTGTGAATTACACAAACAAGGCCAATACGAAGGAGGAATCAAAATGAATGGAGAGAAACCGACGGTTCCATCCGGTGGGTGAGGTTCATTACAATCAATATGTGATGAACCTCACCCACCGAACAACCGGTTTCGATTTGGAGACATAAAAAAGGGAGAGAGGGAGGGTGCAAAAAAGAGAAACTTTTTGGGAACAGTAAGACCACCGCCAGTCCTTGCCAAAAAAAAAAAAAACAGATGGCATCTTGGTGCATGTGTTCTTGTGTGTGTGTTTTAGTGTGTGAGAGAGAGAGAGTACCCAGAGTCGATAAGAGACAGTTTCTGCGTCTGAAGATACACCAAGACCCTCAAGGACTCTACACTCTTGCAGAGGTATAGGTTCACCACCAAGCGACGCTTGCTCAGTGATCCGTTTGGCGAGCGTAAGCAGCAAAAAATAGTTATCTCGTTTCCTGTTTGCAAAACCGTCTCCACTCTCTTCCACCACCTCCACCTCCTCCCTCGTCATCGTCGTCGTGGACATTTGTACTCCGCTCGACATGTTCCCATCCAATGTCGTCCCCGAAAACAAACTCCCCGCGTAGCTACTCCCGCTCGACATTCTCTGCAACGACACCTGCCGCTCGAACCCCCGATCCTTACCGGCACTAACCACCACCGTCGCACCACCGCAGTTGCTCTCGCTCGACACCCTCTGCAAAGACATTTGGGGGTCAAAACCTCGATCTCTGCCGGAACTAACCACCGCCGGCGTCCCACCGTGCTGCTCTTCACCGGAAACCACCACATGCGGCGGAGGCGGTGGCGGGGGCTCCGGCTGAGGCACCAAGAGCTCGTGATCGTCATCGCCGTCGTCCAATCTCACGTGAGCAGAGCTTTTTCCTTTTTTGTCGGCCAACCAGTTGACAAAAGCGGTCAATTGCTTCCCGTGAATCTTGTCGCCACCCGTGAAAAGATCCGATACAGTTGAACTCTTGCCGCCAACTGTGACCTCCTTTGAGATCTTTGACGCTTTTCGGTCACTGTCACCATTAAATCTCTCTGATTTGATCTTCTTCTCGTGATCTAAGACGAACTTTGACGATGCATCGAATCCGCGGTCCGGAAATTGTCTCGGGAAAAAGTAAGTCGTTCGATGCGGCATTTTCACCGGTCTCGCGTGATCAACAAAAAAAATCTCTCTCACACACACGCGCACGCACACTGCTTCCTCTACCTCTCTCTCTCTGCTCTTTCTCTCTATAGCTAACCTGAAATTATACACAAAAATTCAAAGCAAAATCCTACTTCAAGAACTGAAAGATGAACACATTTCTCTTTCTTTTGATCGAAATCTTCAAAACTTGCTTCAAATATAGTGAAATGAGTTTAGAACTTCAGAGAATAGATTAAAAGCTGTTTCGCATCAAACAATATCAAACGCTGTGTTTGAATAGAAACTGCAAAGATTTCAGTCGATCAAACCTTCAAAACTCGAATCAACACCAACATATACATATGAACTTGATAACAAATCAGAGCTCTAAATCGAGTGAGTGTGTGTGTATACAAAGCTGGAAGATTAATTCATAGCTCAAGAAAAAGCATTTTGAGAGAGAGAAAAAGAGTTCAGATATGAATACAACATATAAATATATGTAGTATAGTTAGAGAGAGAAAGATAATGCTATAGAGAGAGGGAGGCGGTGACCAATAGGCAGACCGAAAGGGGGTGGTTGTAACAGTTTTTGGTGTGTATTTTAAGCACGGGTGGAGAAGACGAAACCGGTGGAGAAATTGAAAAAAATAAGGGGCGAATGCTAA
>JAOTQH010000018.1:3982061-3998082 GCA_025631255.1 Cornus kousa
GGAATTCGCAAACTTCAATTTAATTCAATTCAATTCGATTTAGTTCAATTCAATCTAGGGTTAGGGTCTTCAATTAGAGAGTTTAATTCTGTGGCTTCAATGGAACAGGTGGCGTCGGACTTGGGGTTAGGGGAATTAGGGTTTTGGTAATTGGAGTTTTCGGTTTTGATGTTTTTAGATTGACGACGATGATGGCGGCGAATCCACAGCCACTTCAGGCTCGTCCGTACGAGGAGCGCGTGGCGATACAGATCATCGACGGCGACGATGACGACGAGTACGAAGATGGCGGTGGTGATGATGCTATGGACGGTGGTGATGATGGTCATATGAGTTCGATTAACGCATCGGACCACGGAGGAGGTGTTGTGGTGGCGTCTCGGACCAGTGAGCTCACTCTTGCTTTCGAAGGAGAGGTTTATGTGTTCCCTGCTGTTACGCCCGAGAAGGTGAGGTTTTTACTCCGTTTTGATTGTCTTGCGGTTCAATAGTTTGATAAAATTGTATCAGTATCGGAGAAGTCAATTTTATGGAGCTTATGTTTGATGAAAGAGTTCAGTTCTCTATCATGAAGTTAATGAATTGTTATGGGTTTGTCATAATTTACTCTGTTTTTGACGGTTTGGTACTGTTTTTTGGTAGTTTATTCGGGTTACAATTTCATAAGCTTGTGTTTATGGTGGTTTTGTTATCAATTTACTTTGACGTCTCTTATCTGGTCTTTTTTTTTTTAGTATTTATGTGAAGGCGGATGATACTGGGTTTATTCTTATGTTTCTTTAAACATCATTTGGTACTATATATGGTTTTATATAACAAATCTATGATTTTACTGTCTCTGCCGTACCTGGATTCTACTGTCAACTCAGTGGTTTTATAGTTTAGGAGACCATTAAGAATAAAGTTGTTACTTTTTCAAACCTTTTAATATAAAGAAAGCGGGTTGAAGCAAACTATTACTTAGTTTGGCAACTTATTTTCCTATTAATGAAGTGACTTCTTCTTTGACAGTGTGGTTACCCTCTCTAATTATTATCTTTTAACAGAATTTTAGGCTGCTATTTGCTAAATGTGTCTATTACTTATTTTTCCCCATTCCTCCACCTTTAATCTAAGTGATGATCCATGATACCAATCTAATGACGTGGAAATCTTATGCTACTCATCTCTTGCCAAGCAGGCAGCAGCCTGGTCAGATGATCTTATATGAATTGCTCAAGATATCATTCACGATAGTAACTTTGACTACTTAATGAGCTGCTTTTTGCCACCTCTTCTTGGTTTTAGAATGCTAAACTTCATTTACCTTTAAAGTTTAAAGCATGGATTGTGTTGCAGGTGTTGTACAAGAACACTTATGTACTTGTGAATTTTGCCCTTTTATCTTTCAAAGAAAATAGATGAAAAATCTTGAAATACTTATTTTACCGTTCAAATGAGATTTCTTCCCTCATTCTAGACTTCAGATTGTTCATCTGCAGAAGAAACAGTACACACAATATCTTTGTCAAACATCATGTCTATACAGCAATTTATGAACGTTATTACCTAAGGATGTGGGTATTCTTTGCTTACTTCTTGGAACTGTTAATGTAAAATGTTCATTCCAAGCCATTCTTTCCATTTCATTTGACCCTTCTACCTATACGGTCATCCTCAACCCTTCTACCTAGATGAGAGTGGTATATTTAACTTTACTTTGGGTAGAATTTTTAAAAAACAATTGAACTAAAACATCATGTCATTTTGCTTCAAGATATCTGAATCATCCTCTGTGTACCTCAATTTCACTATGCTTTGGTGTCAAGATTGAAAGGATACAATATTTGATTATTATTATTATTATTATTATTGTTGTTGTTGTTGTTGTTGTTGTTGTTGTTGTTGTTGTTGTTGTTGTTGTTTTTGATCTCAGCATGTGTCTTCTCAACTTGTTATCTTATTGGTCACCACTTCGCTACTCTTATCAATTGCATCTGGTTTGGAGTAAGTTTATTTTGACGCGATGCATGGATTGTTGGAACTGTACTCAACAGGTACAGGCAGTGCTCTTGCTCCTGGGAGGGTGTGAAATTCCTACTGGTGTGCCTACCCGTGATGTTCCTTTTGAGCCTAATAACAGGGTAATTCTGAACTTAAAAATATTATAGCAATTAATTTGCATTTCTGTATTTGTGTTCATGCATTATCTGAAATACTTCCCGTAGGGTGCGGATGATACCCCAAAGCGCTCAAATCTTTCACGAAGAATTGCTTCCCTGGTTAGGTTCCGTCAAAAACGCAAGGAGAGATGCTTTGACAAGAAAATTAGGTACACCGTGCGAAAAGAGGTTGCTCAAAGGTACGATTAATCTACAGCATATGTTGTAGTCTGCAATTAATGCTTTTGTAATCTGGCTCTATGAATTTGTCTAGAATATTATTGGAGCATTTTATGTTGAACATCTCTGGAAGAATGCGCATTAGATCTGTAGGACGAGTAAGGTCTTTTCTATCATATACGCAAGCCCAGAATGTTTTATCCTTTGCAATTCCAACTTCCAAGTGAGTATTTAGAAGTTCATTGGTCAGGCAATTAAGTTGGCTATTTTTGTCGACTCATATTGTTAAGAAGTGGAACATACAGTCGGTTTAAGTTAGTATGTATGTATTTAAATATTTTAAGGGTAGAATTTTTTGTTTAAAGATATTGCTTTAATTAATGTGCGAACACCAGTGTAACAGTTGTCAAATTTATTCTTGAACTGGCACCACTTCCATATGGGCCTCAGCTCTGGTCTTCGCACCTATTCTGGGAAGGGCTATAATTTTCTTTGAGCCAGAAACGATGGTGCAAAATTTGATTACTAAGCCATCCTTTTAGTAGTCAGTATTTGAAGGGGTGCTAGCTATTGGTTCTCTTGCAAAAGTTATATGTGTGTGTGTGTGTGTGTGTTACACATATGTTTATGTCAAAGTCATGTAAAGTGCTCGAATGGCATTCAAATGGGAGGGGCTAGGATAGAGGTTTGATTATTAATTCTGCATACATCTCTTGTGTTTTTTTTCGCTTATTTCTTGTTTTCTGATAGTACCAAATTTAGTTTAGGGGTAGAGCAGCTTGCTTTATTGTGATACTTCGGAAATACATTACACTATTGAAATTATGTTTCAGGTGTTTGTATTTTTTTAGCTTCAGTGCCTTGTTCCAGTCACACGAAGTCCGCAACAACTTAACTAATCATTTCTTTCATCATTATAAAGTTCTTCTATCAATAGGTATTTTTTTTGTGGTCATGAAGAATGGTCTACATATTGAGATGGGAATTTTGGTCAAAACAACTGAAAGTAACAGAATATGGACATGCTATTCAATGTGAAATGCCAACATTTAAGCAGAACACTGTAAGTAGAGGTATCATCAATGGAGAAGAAGAAAAAGCATCACGAGCCCTCAGTTATAGACTATAGTCATTCTTGTAGAATTTATTTGAACCTCTGAGATAAAAGGTAATTTCGGTAGAGGTTGTGTTGGTGTTTCTGAGCTATTATTTTCCTTGGTGTATGCATTATTCTACTAGGATGCACCGTAAGAATGGTCAGTTTGCATCATTGAAAGGAGGTTCGGGGTCTTCTGGTTGGGATTCTGCAAAGAGTTGCCTTCAAGGAGATGGCACACCTTGTCAAGAAATTGTGTGAGTTCAATCTTGATTTTGAGGTTGCTGCTTTCAGGGTTTTGGAAAGATATAATTTTTTGTCTTAATCCCACGTTCAATGGAACATTTTACTTACTTTTATCCATGCTGTTTGGTTCTGCAATATTTTCCAGTGTTCGAAGATGTCATCATTGTGGTGTTAGTGAAAATTCTACTCCTGCAATGCGTCGTGGACCGGCTGGACCAAGGACACTCTGCAATGCTTGTGGGCTTATGTGGGCAAACAAGGTTTGTGTAGTCTTTCATTCTTTCTTCCTTTTTTCTTTTTTGGTGATAAATAAGGTTTGTGTAATCTTGGTTACTTGATACTGCTTATTTTCTGGAATTATTAACACTTGGTTTTAGTAGTAACCCGAATCCATTGCGCAGTGGACCTTACATGTGTATGGTTTCATGAATCTAGTTGAATTTTATGTGATTTGAAACAGAATGTTTGGTTGTATTTCTTGTTACTGTTAAGTCTGGTTTATTGGCCTCATTGTTCAGGCTAGGGAAGCTGTGGTTTTTCGGGTAGCTAAAAGTCTAAAACTCTTAACTCTGGTTGGTTATTCCCCCCCGCCCGGTTGCTCCCTCTTTATTGTTATCATTATGATCATGCAACAAATTAGCAGCTTATCCAAGATGCATCATCAGGCCAGCTTAGAAGTGCTTCTCCTTGGTTAAAGAGACAAATGATATTTTAAGTTGGGAGACTGAGGAAATTATTACCCGCTTTTGAATTTATTTGGCCTTGATATTCAATTAAGGTTCTTTGTTAATGTGCGTGAAATTTCTCCTATAGTTCCTCCTTTTTTATGGTTCTTTATCTTTTTAGCGAGTTATGCTTCCTTCTCCTCAATAAGAATTTTGTTTCTTCCTCAGAGGTATGGATTCCTTAAAACTAATAACTTGTTGCATGATCATAATGAGAATTCAGAGCACATTCATAACTGGAACTAACTGACATAAAAGTGTTCCTTGCAGTTGCTCCATTCTCTTCTTAAGCAGTAGCTATGAATTTGAAAGAAGTTTCCATTTTATTACAATAAACATGTTTTTATAAATTGGTGGCACGAAATACCAAGGAGGAACCATACCATTTGACCTGTTCAGATCAAGATCTCTGATTGTCTTGATGAATTTTGAGGAGGTTCCATCCTAGCTGTTGGAACAGGCTGAATTTTGAGTTTGTACTGCTGATGACATCTGGCTTTCTTCAGAATACCTTTAACCTTTTAACCAATAAACCTTTAAAACCCATGTCTCCATTTATTTTAGAAATGCTATTGACACATAGCACTTGAAGTAAGGTGGGTGAGATAATCTAGTACACCAAGAATTTTGATTATGCTTTATTTTGCTCTAATGTTGTATTTATTCTGCTCTATTATTGTTGTTAAGTTTCTATTGTTGCAAATCATGGCAACTGTATTATTTTTTGGTGTGGCCGTTTGTCATTTTACTTTGTCATTTTTATTGAATTTCCAGGGAACACTGAGAGACCTCAGTAAGGGAGGGAGGAATCTTTCTTTGGACCAAATTGAACCGGTATGTTTATGAGAAAAGCTGGAACACCTTGTTTTGGAAGCGTACTACTTTCTGTCTAATCTTGTTAATGCCTTTTTCTTTAATAACTAGCTGGATCTATAGCTAAGTATCAATTATCCATTCAAATGTATTGAGTAATAAAAATACTATCATTATTTTAGTTATTATTATTATTTGATTTACCATATAATTTTTATTGGGCGTGCAGGAAACACCGATTGATATTAAGCCTATGGTCATGGAAGGAGAAAATTTCGCTGGCAATCAGGATTATCCTGTATGATTCTTTTGACCGAGTATTAGGATATTTCCAGTGAATGGATAAGCTTGATTGAATCTTCTGATCCAATTTATGGGGTATGCAGGGAACTCCTGAAGATCCGAAGGTTCTAGCTGAAAGATCTATTAATCCTTCTGTCAACACAGATGAGGAAGTATGTTCCCAATTCCAATATCGGCATTACATAAGCATGCACTAGATAATGTTCTCTGTTAATTTTTCTCAGGTTATTGAAAAATCTTTAACATTGTTGAAATTATGATTCAAATAAATTTTATGTTGTGGTTTGTGCCACTTAATCTTAACTGGGTTCTGCAAGAGTTGATTATTAGTTAAGCTAGCCTTTGATACTATTATTCTTTCCCATAGTTTCATGGTATGACTCATTAACTTATTGTACATCTCCTTTTTTCTTTTGTTAATTGGTGCTATTATACATTTACTCAATACACTGGGCATCATGCCATTCTATAAGATCTTGTTAAATAAGTTTGTTAGTCATTCAACTCCTACTTTTTTCTAAGGTTCTCCACACTTTTATAGGGAAGCTATCTTGGCTAATCTTTTATATCATTCCAAGACTAGGCTCATTATTTTCAATGTCCTGCCTAGGATATTCATGGCTCAAGAATTGCTGAAGGTGATTTTATCACCCATCCAATGTCATACACTTCAACTATTTATTTATTTATTTATTATTATTATTATTATTTTTTGTCTTTGCCCTTAATACATATAGCTTGATCCATATCTCTAGCCTATGTCTAACTTTTGCTAATTTGTAAATAGATTTTTCACCTTTTATGTGCGTAATTTTTTCATATAAATCGTCTAAGAAGTTTTGTTTGATTTTAGCTACCATCTCCTTGGCTTCGAATTTTAATTTCTTGTATTTCTCAGGTTCTTCTTGGTTCTTACTATTTTCCCATTCTTTAGAACTCCTCTTATTTTGTACTGTATTACTTTTTGAATTTCATTATTTCACCACCACGCTTCTTTTTTAATAAATTTCTTACCTGTAGTTTCTTCCAGTCTTTTTCGACATATTCCTAATATGTCCACCATGTTCGACTATAACTTATTTACATTGTCATTCCAATTCCATTTTATTTCTTGCAATGTTTTCTCTCTAAATGTTTTTTATTTTATTTATTTTTATTTTATTTATTACATTTCAATTCTTTCCACTTTTGATATTTAAACCTTCCAAGTACCAAGTGCAGTATTAGCAATTGGTATTGGTTAGTGAGACTTTTTCTCGGAATTACCTTACCTTGCCTTTCCTTTCATGATGTCCACTCTTTTCTTCTATATGGACAACAATCAATTGGTGTTTTTGATTTATGCCACTCTTACATGTAATTAAATTCACTTATTCTCTCTCTCTCTCTCTCTCTCTCTCTCTATAAAAAACTGTATTTGCTCTAGACAAGTTTTATGCTTTTGCAAATTTTAAGAGTGTCACTTATCTCGTTTCTCTCTACGAATCCATATTCTCCATGAACACGGGATCCCTACATGCCCATTAAAGTGGCATCCTATGAATAGACTTTCAGGACTTGGTATATTTTGTACTATTTCATTTAGTGACTCCCAAAATGCCTTTTTCATGTTCTCATCAAATGCCCCGTGGAGCATATGCGCTTATTTTAACCACATCTGTATCTGTTACAAGTTAATAGTCATTAATTTATCTCCTTTTCTTCAAGCTTTTACAGTCTTTTCTCATATATTGGTCTACTACCATGCCTACTCTGTTCCTATGGTTATCCTTGCCACCCACATAAAAGAGTTTATATCCTTCTCTGATCTCTCTAGCCTTTTCACCTTCCGATTTGGTTTCTTGTTGACAATTTATGTTAATTCTTATCCTCTTTAGGGTATCTATAAGACACCCACTGGACATGTCTCGAGCAATTTTTCTATGGAATATCATGTATCCTTATGGCCTCCCTAATCTCTTGGTTCATCTGTCGACACCCATTGGACATTCCACAACTTGCCCCTAACTAAAAGATTCTTCCTATCTTTCTGATCTAATAGCCACACCTCAAAATATTAAATGAAGTCTAGCATCTTAAAGTAACTGCCAAAATATAAGATTAACTCTTACATCTAGAAGGAAAAAAAAAAAAAAAAACCTTTTGTTAGATGCTTATAGTAGACTAGCATTCCTGGAATATATATATATATATATATATATATAGAAAAAATATAAAATTAAATTAAGAGAAACTGTATGCTATAACTTCCATCTGCAGTTCAGTGTTGGATCTGCTCTCAAAGCACCATCTGCAGATATAAATCAATTGGTATAAACCTCTCTGATAAGTTTTTAGCCTATTCATTGTATGTAGTCCATAATACATTCTGCAAGCACTTTGTTTACCGGATTAATACAACATAATAGTCGGACAACAAAAATACAAATAAATTTACTTCTCCCATTTAGCATGTTTATCCTCATGTTTGCATCTTATCTCCAGCTCACCAATCAGGACTGTACATCCCAAGCCTAACATTGGAGATGTTATGATGTAGTTTTATTATATGAAAGTTCTACAGGAACAGACTGGTGTAGTCAAATCTCACAATTAACTTGTCGCCACCACATCATTAGCTATAATGTACGTTATAAGAAAAGCCAATTTTCTGCCTGTCTTTCAAGTTTAGAAGAATTCATATAGTTTATATATCAAGAAATCATCATTAATGTTGTTTCAATTGTTACATAATTTGTTTCACACATTGATGGAAAATGACTTCAAGATAATCTGTCTGGTTGTACAAAAATTGTTGAATTGTCTCAACAGTGATCTCGAGTTTTTGTGTTTAAAAACTCCTCCCTATGATGCAGGACTTGTGTGGAACTGCGGGAGATCTAGCAAACAGTTTGCCGGTGGGAATGATGGGTTCTTCAGACAACCTTGATGAGCAGGTATTTCTAGATGATTTGATTATTGGTTTCCAGAATGCAGCCGAATAAGTTAGAACCGAGAAATAAGTTTTATTACCAATAATTCAAAGGGAAGCATTGGTAGTATGAATGTGGCTTTATAATCTACTAATTTTGGGATCTGCAGGAAACTCTGGTTGAGCTTGCAGAGGCCTCAGAATCAGAGATGGACATTCCTGCTAACTTCGATTAGTAAGTAAGATTTCTAGCTCCAACAATACCATGAAAAAAAAACACCCTAGCTTCTCTAATGTTTTCATACTCTCTTTACAGGACAAATTATTGATTTCCCTCGTAAAGAAGAGTGACCACTGAGCTGTGAATCGTCCGTCGGCCATGACATTGAATGCTGATTGTAGTTATATATCCAACTCCGGGGGAGTCACTCCGAGGGTCACAACCAAAGAACATGTAGGGGTGGTTTATGTTGATATTAGCACTAGGATCCTGTTTGTTGTATGAGTTGTTGCAGATAATATCGATTGTCTAAACTAGTCTATACATGTGGTCATCTGCCAAGGCTTATTCTTATTGAAATTATTTGAAATCTGCCTTGTTTTAATTTCAATGTGCAATAGTTGTGACTCATTACATCGAACGATCATTTTGAGGGAGGATTCTGCCAACTGCTCCTCCTTTATATTCTTGCGGTCTATATGGGTAGACTTAAGGTCGTGGCAGGCAGCATAAACTGTGGGTCTCAAATGATTTTTAAACCCTCATCATTAATATAAACATCAGTACCTAATTCACAGCGTGTGTTGTTCCTTGACCATGTGGTACCAATATTTTGTGTACGTGTAATTGTCAAAGATTAGAGTTGCTGCCACTATTTGAGAAGAGATTCTAAAAGAAAAATACTGAGTTAGGAGAAGAACGCATACAAAACTTTCCACACGCAGCTATTAGAGATTCCCATAAAGATACAAAGTCTGGAGAAGACCACATACAAAACAAAGTTTGACTAGCACCAGAAGGTTTCCGCCACCCCACACACACACACACACTCAGCTATTAGAGATTC
Organism: Cornus kousa; assembly: GCA_025631255.1. Classification (NCBI taxonomy): domain Eukaryota; kingdom Viridiplantae; phylum Streptophyta; class Magnoliopsida; order Cornales; family Cornaceae; genus Cornus; species Cornus kousa. Next base: position 3,991,544 of record JAOTQH010000018.1, read on the forward strand.
CCAAAAAGATACAAAGTCTGGAGAAGACCACATACAAACCAACGATTGTCTAGTGCCAGAAGGTATTCCACACGCACAGGCAGAGAGGAGAGAGGAGAATTTCATATATTATTTTATTCTCAATATATAAGTGCGTACAAAAATTATCGAACTCTTGAGAGCTCATATGCTCATTCCGGCTGGCCAGAGGCAGTGTTGATACAAAATAAACAAAACATTGAATCATGATATTAGTAACATTTTGTCGCGCAAATGATACAACTCTTGCTGGGAAAATTGGGAGAGGTCATCAATCTACAATGTCCATGGGGTCGTCATGAAGAATAATTTCACTATTTACATGCATGGAGTTCCTCAGCATGCTTTTATTTGAAGATAATTCAGGTCATCCAAGGTAGTCGCTGGATCAAATCAATAACAATTGATCCATCTATTTTCCCAGACTCCCAGCTCAATGTGGACTGTGTTATACACAAACAGCAACCCCGTGCTGTGCCACCCAAGGCCTATGAAGAGTACCATGCTCCAGACTCTTCTACTCGTGGAAATCCTCGTATGGTGAAGATCCACCGGAATCACTTTCAAATGGTGTGGTGTCCCTGGGTGACGATGGAAGTGATCCTCGTTGGGAAGACATACCTGGAGGAGTAACCATGAGTCTCAAAGTCAGAAAGTCTATCAAGTTCAAACCCTCCACAAAGTTTGGAAGAAACCAATTCTATATGGAGGCACAATAAGAATAGGGCACATTAAGGTGAAAATAACTAATACACCCAAAAGGGAGGTTAACAGTACAAGCATAAATGACATCCCACAATATATATCAACTAGCACTCCTTTTGCATTCTATTTATTACTAGGAAATGGTACCAGAAGGATTTGAACTTGTTCCAATGTTGCCAAATGTGGCAGACAACGATTATGGTTTTAGATAAATATATATATATATAAAAATAAAAATTGAAAGACAATTCCTTTCAGCACATTCAATGAGGAGGAATCAAATGCCTAAATTGGATTTAAGCTTTACAAACCTTTCTGCCCTCTTGGGCGGAACTTCTTAGTGTGCCGTCTGATGAGCCTCTTAGCTTTTGTTATGGTCAGCTGCCTAGCAAAGGGAGAAAACTCCACGTCACTTTCACTCCACTCGCCAGCAAACTCATCCTCTGCTTCACCCCTCATCGTTCGAAGAACAAATGCCTTGGCCTTGCGTCGTTGAGAATTGAAAAGTCCCTTTATTGAGGTGACAAATCCATCGCCTGCTCCATCACTCGGACGCTTGGGCCAAGATAGTGGGTACTGATCAGATTTCCCAGCCGAACCTCCATCACTATCACTAAAATTAAGATCGCTGCTGGGAAGAGCAGCTCCAATAGGATCCCTTTGAGTATGTGCTTTATCCTTGAACTTCTTACCCTGCATTTACATTAAAGCAATATGCGAGTGTAGCACTTGCCAAGCAGCCAGATGTATCTAAACAATCCAGAATCCTTATGCCTTTACTTTTTTTTTTATTTTTCTATTTTAGAGCACGAACAATCATGCTTGCAAATTCACTTGCTAATTAAATAAAAATGATGAAGCATTAGAGGGTGAATGACAATAAGGAGAATAACATCAATGATAACAATTTACTCTAACCAATATATTTTGCATCTAAATGCTCTAATTTAGGATTAATCTAATCCATGAGGACTAAACATCATTTCTCTGTTGATAGTGAATATTCATCCTTGCAAACTCATTTGCAAATCAAATAGATTCAATATATCAGTGTGACATAGGGTGAGGACAAAATAGAGGTTTTGTAGTCTTTGTATGGTAAACCAATCAGTCGGAAATTGTGCTGCTAAATCAAGAGAGCCCAGGTTGTAGGAAACTCAAACATGTAGTAGTGGTATTTAAATTAGTCATCCATTGAAAAGGAAACAAATTTTGATGCAGATTACTTGCCTGCATTCCTGTAACAGACTTGAGGACTCCCCAAATAATATGCTTCTTAACTCGTGAGAAAAGTCTTCTCCAAGTTCCAGTGAAGTCAACACGGTGAAATGTATCCATTAGCAGCCTCAGATCACTCACAGCAAACCTTGATCCTTCATAAGTAACTAGTAGCTCAACCTGCCCCATTTTAATATTGAACAATATCAATTTAGAAAGCAACATGAATACAATAGGCAATAATGGAATATAATTTTTCCAAACTGTACCAACCTGACTTATCTTGATATTATGAAACTCTCTCATTCTTCTAGGCCTAGTTCTTTTCTCATCTTGTACCTTTCCAACTTTTTTTTCCTCATGAGAGGAACGACCAGACTTGACAGATTTGGAGTCTTTTGGTTTATTTCTAGTGGGTTCATCTTGCAGCTCAGTAGAACCAAGGGGCTCACTTTTTGATGAAGAGATGCTTGAAGTGTGAACCTGCAATACAAGTTCATTAGCCACAGACTCTGCCACATTTTCTTCCCACGTTCTGTCAAAAGAAGATGTTCGTCTTAGCTCGGGGGTTGAACCACGAACAATATTTTCTTTTAAGTTCTGCAACTTTGATGCCTGCACAGACACAGTAACCTGTTAAAATATATGATTACTGTCAAAATTGTTAAATTTTTTATTAGAATTTTCCCCTTCTAAATGAAATCTCTAAAGATCTGCAGGCTCATGCCTATACAGAGGCCTAGAACAGACATTTAATACTTAAAAAAAAAAAATGCCCCGCATACTTTTCTTCCTTACTACGTTGGGATGAACAAAGCAGTTCATTCAAAATCATTATATGTGGAAAGGGTTTCAGCGGCTCACATGATTGGGATCAGCATGAACAGAGGACTGACTGGTACCGGAGGTGTTTGACTTGGAGGAAACCTCAAGCTCTTTCGTTGCGTGACTGCTAGAGGCAGAAGCATCATGCATTGATGAGCCTTTCTTTACACGCCTTAAGCCAGCAGTAGTTGAAACCTTCCAAACTTCCTATATATCACCATGTGAATTGCACTCTCATTAGCTTCTACAGCAAAAGTTTGTACAAGTTGAAGCACCAAATCTTTCAACTAACCTGCCGTCGCTGGGAGTCTTGTTCTTCTTCTGGGAAGAAATACTCCCACATCATTCTATACATTGTCTCAGTCAAATGTATCTTCAGCGGGTAGATCTCTACCTGAAACACAGAAGAATAGTTGTTATGCGTTACAATTGGTTTGCCAATACTCCCCCAAGATATCAAACTAAAAGCCAGAGGAAAACAAATTGCTTGATATCTAACTTAAGATCGAGAGCAAAAGAGACAAGAGTCTTTTTCAAGACTGAGACTCTTCAAATCTAGGGCTAATGCCAGTCATTAAATTGGAAGGACTTTATAAAAGTATCCACTTCCTGATTTCAACTGTTCTTGGGGACCTATTTTCTTCATTGCTGGAACTCTGGAGCAGCCTGTTATATTGCTGACACTACACTATCCCAAGCTACTTTTTTTGCTGCACCTGAGGGATAATAAATTAAATGCAATTTTACAGCTTAAAGAACATAAACAAAATATCCCACAATTTTTTTATTCAAACTTCAAAAACATCAACTTGTGCAGCGTTTGGTACACATTTTGAAGTTCACACACATGCAAGTGTTCAAGAAGCTTTGGGAGAGTTCCCTCAGATATAATAAACTGTTTTAGTAATCCAAACAATAATCAGTTATGAGACTAGTTATAATGGTATACTTTTTCCAAACAACAGACGAAATTATGTTACGCCCTCAGCCAGTAGGCAAATGCATGGAGTCTGAGAGAAACATAGTTTCAAGTGAAAATGGTGGCATAATATGGAATGTCGCAAGTCAATAGGAATTATTGATCATGTACTTCATTGCCTTATCATTTGAATAAAATCAACAACATTTAGGGAAAAAAAAAAAACTGAGACAGTACTTTTGTCTTAATTTCTAGCTTAATTTAGAAATTGATCAGAAGCGAGTTAGTGTTAGTTACCTCCCAAGGTCGAAAGATGGAATTTATACTACATTCAAGGATATTTTGGTAATCTTCCTCCACAAGGGTATGAAGGTAAATTGACACACTAATGTACTCACCAAATTAGGATTCATGCATTGCATATATAGGTTTTCAATGTTTACATGACTTTAATTTGATTTGATTTCCTAACTTGCTTTAAACTTCCACGAAAATAGTTTTTGGAAACTTCTATATCGAAAATTTTCCAAGTATGAACCTGCAGAAGTTTTGAATAGATCGAGGTATCGATCAAATCCTTCTGGAGTGATGTCGATCAATCAACATCAAATTCGATAGCAGTTCAAAACCGTAGTTTCCAACTTGCTTTTAAAGTCTACAAAAACCTGATCTGTCTCTGCATTAGTCTGTGTGTTCATATGTGGGGACATACGCTGACGCATAACTTCAAGATCTGTTCAACACTCTAGTACAATCAAAAATCCAATTGACACCTGAATGACTAGTGGCTGAGGCCGAATTCACTAGAGAAGCATGTTCATGAGGAATGGACGCTGTTTACGATGGGAAGAGCCAACTGAAGACTTTTCTGGGGAAAAGTTTGGAGTCTTCTGTGTTAAAGAGGGAACTAGGAATCTTGGGGTAGAGTCTGTTAACCAAGGTTTTAAACCTTCTTTCCAGACAGTGGATTTGGTTTGACAAGACTAGGTCCCATGGTTTTTCCCTTTCAAAGGTTTTCCACCTCAAAAAATGGTGTCTACTGTTTATTGCTATAAATTGTTGAGGATTGATATGGTGTCTACTGTTGAGGATTGATATGGTTTTTACTATCTGTTTTAAATTAAAAATTAGTTAAAACAGTTAATCAGTTTTACAAGACCTATTAACCCTTACACCCCCCAACAAGGTCTAAAATAAGGGGACCTTGTGCAACTCTCTATTAGAGCCTCGGAATCGGGTCCTTTGAACTATCAGAATGAAAGAAAAGCGAGAATGATTAGGTCTCATTTAAGATTGCTCTAGTCTTACCAGTGAAATTATTTCGTGAAATATGTAAAGTGAGTCATATTCCTAGCTACAAGGGAGTCTAAAGAAAAAATTTGGGGTTGCATTGACGTCAGAGACTACACTTGACCACAGTCTAATCCCTAGATTGCGGTATGCTTCCTGTATCCTGGTTTAGAGTGCTTTGGACGGTAGTGTGAGACTCTTGCGAGATGACTGCTGCCCATATGCGCGATTTGGCCTACAGAAATACGGCAGATGTTAATCTAAAATAAAAGTAGGGACGTTGACCATGGAATGCCGCTTTAATCATTGGGTAACCTACTCTACTATAACCTGGATCAAGCGTTGTGATGTTGCATGCACAGCGTCACAACTGTTGCGATCTTGTTATTATGACCATGAGGAGTAGTGACTTGATCCCAAATGGGAATTTGGGTCTGCTGAGGCATTGAAGCTTTAGATCAGGCCAGTTGAGGTAAGTTTATCAGTTAGTGTCACAGCCCCCTAATGCAGTAGCAACACCCTAGTACTTGTTTCTTAACCAAGAATATAAGACACATGGTGTGCCCAGTGCGCCTCATGGAATTCCTTTATTTGGTGGAGTCAACAAGAAGGACAACTTATTTGGGGAGGACAAAGCCGCCATTATCTGTTCACTGCCTCTCCATATTTTGCCCTGATTTTCTTCCGTACTCATTCCTATTTTCCTACATTAATCATAAATCCTCTCTCATAGCAATAAATAATAAATAGGGAAACCCAGACTTTCATTACCCTAGTTTGGATGTGCATGTTTGTTCGGTGTCATGAGAGAGAGAGAGAAAGAGAGAGAGCTGCAAAATGGTATTGAAAGGGGGAAAAAAAAATGTTCTTAAACTCAACCCAACAAAGTTCTCCCAATACTGGGGTTGGTTATGAATCTTGTTTTGTTTTTCCACTGTCTTAAATTGCTTATCATTAGTTCGAACACAATTAGGATCCATATTCTCAGAGGAAAACTATTAGAAGGGATCATCAAAGTGAATATAACATTAGAAAAACTATTAAGAATTTCGGATTTTGTGAACTATTAGACGAGATCGGACATTAGAAAAAGCCGATAGAAGAAGCATTCGTTAAAGAGGCTGCAAAAATATAGTCAACCCCCAACTAACTGATACCAACTATATTTCCCAGTAATCAATCACTTAAATGAAACCAACCTGATTCCAGGATAGATAAATTGAGAAACTAATAATTATTTTTCATCCAGTGGTGTATTATTCTCCAATCCAACATGCAATTTACAGTGTCATGCCAGGGTCATAGGCAAACCAGTGTCATATATGCAGCAAAAGCATTTATAATATATATATATATATATTATTACACACACACAAACACACACATTTATGCAAAAAAATATATATATATTTATGCAGCAAAAGCAATTCCATTTCTTTGTTACTTATAATAGAGGTCTGGAATAGATACCATACTCCAACAATATAATGGATTAAGGTGATAGGAGAATAATCAGGACACAACATGTTTAGAGATTGGACAAAAAAAAAAAAAAAAAAAAAAC
>JAOTQH010000018.1:4045428-4059540 GCA_025631255.1 Cornus kousa
GTTTGAAATAGATAGGTTAAAGAAAATTACTTGCTAAATCATCCTTTATTCTTAGTTAGAAAAGATTGAAATCCAACTTTAAAAGGCCTCTGAAATTAAATCCATTGCATAATCTGGACATATCTTGCCAACAATCAATTTCCGTGGTCATACTATATAGGTGGATTCAGCCCCCTATCCTATAACATATTTGGTTTTGAGACCACAATCCGCTCCATGAGCAATGAACTCATTACACCAGCATTTACTTTAACTGCTGACACACACACAGTCAAGGAGCTGCCTTGAGAATAAAACCCAAACCCAAAAGTGAACGGGTCCTCCACAAATATACATATATTTGAAATACTAACTGAAGAATATGTTTTATTGTTTTTAGAAGTGAATTTGATGGTGAAATAGCTAGAGAAATAGTTCCTTTTTTTTTTTTTTTCCTTTGGACAGATTTCCTACCTGTTTTATTAATAAAAACACAGAAAATATAATAAAATTTAAAAAGTAATATGTTTCACGAGCTCGTGAAACGAACCAAGCCTACTCATGAACAATCCAAATGACCCATGAATGAACAAGCCAAACCCAAACATTATCAAGCTCAACTCCACTTGGTTCATTTGCAACCTTAGACTTAGCCCATTCCTTGGACACTACATCAGCTAACATATTAAATCAAATTAAAATCAAAAGCATTTTATGATCTTCCTAGTGACAAGTCCAAAACAACTTTGGGTTCAATACATATCATCACCTGAAAAGGAACCAAACCATCCTATTCTGGTGCCAGAAGAAAAATGCAAATTGAACTTGTACAACACTGCCGAGGCAATATATATATATAGGGGTTTCACTTTTAAATCCACTAAAAAGAACATATGACTTGCCCAACAAATAATGAGAAATCAGAATAAAAGTATTACCGTCAAAAAATTGAGGACGAGAATACATCACGTGACTCTGGCAAGCATAAAGCCTATATGATGGCTCAGAAGCATTCAAATGATTGGCAGGCTTTCTTATGTCGAGCATCAACAAGTCCATCAAGATTTTAACCAGAGAAGATCTGGTTTCACTATGAGCACATAAATGCAAGAGAAGCCTCTGCAGCATACCTTTATAAAGGGGCTGCAAAATAATATCTATCAATACATAAATCACAAAAGGGAACAATAAGAATAATGAATCAATCATACCAATGGAATACCTGAACTACACGAAGCAGCCGAATCATGGCTTTCAAAGCTTGTGTGTCAACCAGAGGAGCTCCATCAGCTTCAACTGGCTTGCTTCCCATAGACCTACGAGTAATGACTCCACCAGCTCTGTCCAGGCTAGCTCCAATACCTTCACCTCGTCTAGAAGACTCACCCCTACGACTTCTAGGATACATACCAAAGAGTGTTCGATTATAACGATTTGCGAACCTTTCACGCAACATGGTTGCTTCCGCAACAAGTGCAGGTGTAAGATTGGCAAGAATTGCATCAGAGGATGTTAAGAGAACCTGAGATAAATGCATACAATAATTGTCAAGTAGAAGCGATAAGACATTTCAACACTAAAAAAACCATTAAAAATGTACCTCTTCTCGTAAATCTGAAGGAAATGTAGCAATTATTGACACTGTGTCCATTTCAACTGGTTGTCCTTCCAGCTCCTGTGATTGATGTAGCCTTTGTGCCTGTTGTTGCGCTAGGACTTCCTCTCGGATGTCTGGGGGTAGGGCCGCAAGAAATTCTGGATCAATATCTCCATTGTTTTGTGGTTCAGCATTTGAAGGCTGTGCCACTTGACCCTGTCGAGCAGAAAGAACTTCAGCACGCAACTCCTCAGGAAGCGCATCTAGGAAAGCAGGGTCAATTGATCCAGAATCAGCTTCACCATTAATTTGCTGCTCCCCTACAGGACCACTCTGATCAGCTTCCTGGATAGGGTTTTCCGGAACTTCAGTTACACTATGGAGTGGTGCATCTCTCCCACTCACAGGTACAGAATTCCCAAATGACACATTGGCTCTTCTTGTTCGAGCATCAGCAGCACCTTGCCTTTCTCCACCCTCATCATGGCCATCAGCACTTCCAATTTCAACATCCAGACTTCGAAGGCTCTCCCCCAAAGTTGCACCACTTCCACCACTCTCTTGGCTCACTGCTTCAACATCCCGTACAGTCGTGTCGTTTTGTTCGAACTGCATTTCAACAGATTGAGAGTGTGTACTTGAAGCATCTATTCCCTGCAGAGATTCGTTCTCCGCAGGTCTTATATCAGCATTACCCGATCCATCCATCACTACAGAAGAGGGCAGAGGCACATAATTATTTTCACTGTTAGTATTGTTTTCAGCAGGGTTTTCAGGCACCATTCCAGCAGATTCGTGAAGCTGACCGGTCTCACTGTTACTTTGAGGGTCCACTGTTGTCGTGTTCTGATCAGAGGGCTTGTCAGTGATCGGCCGCCTCAAATGGGAAACAAGTAAATCTTCAAGCCCTTGGGGAAGTGCAGATGCATTAGAACCACCACTGGGATGGTTATCGTCTGCCCACAAGTTGAGCCGGTGTCCATGGCGGCCATTCCTCAGTGAGCGGAATATAGCATCCAATCTTGACGAGGTGTTCTCCAAGTTCCTACCAGAATAGATATCATGGGCATTCTCTGAAGAAGAAATGATCAAAAATCAGAACTGATGCAATAAGAACTCACACAATTACACATAAGAACAAATTATGGTAAGATAAAACTAAGAGGTAAAATCATCAGAAAGTACAAGATGAAAACTTCAAATAGCAAAATATAAGGGAAATAACCATCCACTAGCCAGACTTGCCTGACTGTCTGAGAGAAGCTGTGTTTGAGGAAGAAGGTTCCACCAGAAGTGGATGCCGGGAGGGGGCAGAACTATCACCATTTCTACCCAAAAGATTGTAAATCGATGTAGTACGCCCTTGGCGTCTAGAGCCAAAAACTTCGACTGGCATCACATGGAGTGTTTCATTGGGGAAACTATGATCTCTACCAAAAACCTCAATGTGGTCGAAAACATTAATCCCATTGATTCCCTCTCCCAGCCTAAGTATAACTCCATCCTCTTCATCTTCATCATCTTCATCCTCTTCCTCCATCACCTCCTCATCAAACTCATCTTCATCAATTTCATGGTCCTCTTGATCTGTGTCATGATGAGGCAGGTGATGGACTTCATCTTCTTCCAAATCATTATGTTCCTCATCATCCTCATCCTCGTCTTCATCAACTTCATCTCCATCATCCCCTGACATCTCCTCATCATCATCTTCATCAAGGTTCTCCTGCACACGGGGTTGGATTTCGAATCTTATCTCCACAGTATCTAGGCCATTTTCAAGACCCCTTGTGTCCTCGGAAGTTTCACGCATGTAATCATCTTCAGATGCCGGGGCAAACCCTCCATCAAGATCTTGGTCATGTTCCATATCTTCTGTAACGGCCTCAGATCCACCATAATTCTGAACAGTATTAAAAGAGTCAATATGGTCAGCTGCCATAGGATTCAGATTATGTTGCGAAGCAGTTTCCATGGACTGGGATATATCAGCAATATTATCAGTTCCTTCAGGCTGACCGTGATCTGTAGGTTTTGTTGAATTGTCAGACTTCCCAGTACCAGAATCAGCAGCATGTATGTGTTCCTTTGTCACCGACTCAAGAACTTTGACAAGGCCTGTAACAACTTTGGGCGAGTCAGCATGATCAAGGTCCAACACTTGGAGAGTTCGAGTCAATGATCTAACCAGACCAACATCTACAAAAGTAGCAGAAGCCTCTGCCGAGATGTATGAACCTGTAGGTGAACGAGCAGCCACTACATCATTAAGCAGATCAACTAAAGCCTGGATATCACTTCCTGGTGGCCTAAAACCTTTAGAAGAATCAACAAAATTGTTAAAAACACTATTGATCTCCATGAAAACTCTCCTCCTTGCCTCTGTGGAGCGAACACAAGATGCCACCAAAAATTGACTCGCCCTACTTGCTAGTTTATGCCTCCAGTCAGTATCTGTTTTCTTTTCCTTCTTGGAATTTTTAGAATGTGGAAGAAACTTGTGGAGAATATGGTAAAAAATTCCACCAGTAGGACCCCATGGAGAACTCCTGCAACTGCTAATTTCAGCATCCCTACGGAGCAGAACATGAAGAGATGAAGCATACATCAAGAGAATCTCTGTCAAGAGCTTCAAGATGAATACAATCTTTGCCAAAGATGCAGAAACTTCCTGGTTATTGGTCTCATTCTCCTCAGATACAGAGGCAATGGCTTTTCCCTTCCCCTTATTTCCAGTAACATCAATGTCCATGTCTGTTAAAGATGAAGCATCCCTTGTCTCAGTGTCATCTCTCGAAGGAGGTATGAAAGTGACAACTGAATCTAAAAGAAGCTCAATCACATTAATAAAACTCTGAGGAGGTTTTCGATGAGCTTTGACATTCTTGGAATTTGCATCAAGAAGTTTGCCATGCCCATTCCCAGGACTCAAAGCTGCCTTCCCATCAGTAGTCTGGGATTTGTCTTTGTCCACTGTTTTATCTTTCTCTTTCTCTTTGAATTTATCCTTGTCACGATCTTTCAGTAAGACAATGTATGGCCTATCACTCACCATCTCAACTTGGCACACTGACTGAGCAGCTTGCATAAAAACCACGGGATCCCGTGAAATGACGTTAGTTAAATTTAAAAGAAAATTGCGTGGTGTAAGCCTTCCATTGGACTGTCGGTTAGCAGCAGTCACAACACTGTGCCTTATCTCAGATTCCATAGCTTGCTGAAGAGTATGGGGATCTTCAAGAATGTGGCGGATTATCGTAGCAGCAATATTGTCAAACCCAAGAAAAAGGCTACTTGTAGGCAAGGAAAGCAGCAAAGGTAAACCCCCAGCATCAAGAAAACTTACAGCAACAGAGTGGGTTCTTGTGAGAGTTGAACATAGCTGCAGAACAGCATGCATTGTTTCAGAAGGAAGCTGCTTCTTAATACAACCACAAGCAATCTCAATAAGCATCTTCTGCTCCTGTATATCTGCATTCTTTGGAGATGATCCCAAAGGTGACTGCAACTTGTTTTGCTTATCCTCATCAATAATTATAGATGTCTGCTGGCTACCACCAACATCCTTCTTCAACAGCTCGGCAATATTAGCATTTAACTTCTGATCCACTTGTAACAGCCCATCAATGGCAAGAAAAGCTGCCGTCACCCATTTCGGAACTTGGGTTTTCTCCCTGTCATATGAACTGGAAGCCCAATGCGAAAGTAAATCTGAAGCAACCTTTACCAGACCACTCTTAGAGGCAACTTCACGAGCCACCATATCATCATGAAAAATTAAAGCAAGAACATGAAATACGGCTGATAACATGTTACTGTTTCCACTATCAAAAATCAAACTACAAAGCTTCACCTGCTCTATAAGAAAGGAAATAACATTGGACCTGTATTGACCATCATTTTGGGAGCATATCATTACAAGAAGGTCCCGAACAGGAAAAGCCAGAGATTCCTTCATTTGCAAAAGCTTTGTACACGTCAATAACAAGTCATCCACAGGAGGGAGTTGAACTGTTTCTTCTTCAATACACTGATTGTTTTCATTCACAACCTCTTCCTTCGTGTCTGGTCCAGAGTTCCCAAGGGACATGGCAAGAGCACGTGCAAGTTCATCATCCTCCTGGGTTTCCTCTGGATGTGAGAACAACCATTCCATTGCCAGCTCCACACTGTTTGATCCAACCTGCCTCAAGGCTTCTTCTGCTCGAGACCTGGAAAATCCCATCTCTACAATTGTTGAAATCGTTGATTCATTTGGGGGAGGACCAGCTGCCCGAGGCCCAGTGCTGCTTACATTTTTCACTTCAACACCAGAATAAATGTGACGAATAATAGAAACAACTGTTACAATGAAATCATAGCTGCAATCAGTGAACTGCGAATGAGTCCACACAGGAAGCACTGCCTTCAGCACCATGGACTGTAAGACCTTCACAAAAGTCTCAGCATCACGTGGGAACGGAATATCTCCACTTATCAGAGGCTGTGTCAGCAAATGTTTTGTAAAAGGAGATAGAATAAAAGAAGAAGTCACCAGGTGATCCATTAGTTTACCATAACTTGCTAAAGGACCATAGATCCACAAATTATCGGTTCCTTCTTTTTCTTCTTTCTTTAAATTCCCATCATCAGTCTCCATAGGAGAAGTAGGAGCCCTGTTAACTGCAAATAGCAACTGACTAGTGGCCTCAAATGTGGTCAAAACTGATTGAACCACCCCGCGCCCATACAAGCAATTTACCAGAACAGCATTACATGAATCTGGCCTGTCCAGCAGAATGCCATCAATAAAATCAATAACCTTACCGAAATAGCGACACTTTGTAGATACAGATGCTTCGGATCCAGAAGGACTCACGTGACCTCCAAAATTCATATGGTCTAGTGAGATGGATGCAAAGATAGAAGCCACTGATTTTGAAGATGGGGATACAGTCAGCGTATCATCACGGCGACGAGATGGAAGCAGCATTACTTTTCCCAACTCCTGAAACAAATGGGTAATATGAAAAGAAAGTGACTTCACCATGTCACAGCAAGAAGAATAGTAGGATCTTTGCTTGTCATCTTCCTTTCTACCACTAGCAATATTACCATCAGAGATACCAGACTGTTGCGATTGGTGACTGGCTCCAAGACGAATGTCTGAAGGACCATCAATGCCCTGTCTTTGTTGAAGACCAGAAGCACGACTAAGATCACGGTATAGGTTTATAAGGTCAAAAAACTGCGACTCAAAACTCCATCCCGACATCCTTCTTCTCAGCAATGGATCAAGAAACTGCCTAAATGAGTTGAATCTTTGCTCCTCAGTTTCATTTGTATTCAATTCTGCTTGTTGTGACTCAGCAGAAGCAGAACCAGCACCATCATCCTCCATCTCAACTTTAGCATCTTCAAGTACAGCAATCAGCCATAAAACTTCACGATGGACACGTCCAATATCTTCCAAAACATCCTTGCTACCATTTCCAAACTCGGTAAGCAGTGCAGTTACCCAACGATTGTCTTTTGAGGCAGCAAGAAATAAAAGGAATTCAACCAGAAAAAGTGAAGAAAATATTCCACCATCTGGAGTCATCCTAGGGTCCAGCAAGAGGGATCCTGGAACCACACTGAATCCAGTCAAAGCTTTTTTCAGGTGATCCCTAAGGGAGGAACAAAAGGCCCGTGCTAAAGGAGCAGAATGATGTTGAGTAAAACCCTTAAAAACCATGGTGCTATGTAAAGCAACAGACATCCCTTCGGGCGACTGTGCAATACTTGGGCGTAACAGAAGTTTCAGTAAAGCTTCAATCCCCGACTTCTCCACAAATAACCGACATGTTTCAGCATTTTCCATTGTCCTGTGAACCAGAACCATCACATGAAAAACACATAATTGGATAAACTGCTCATTATTGATGCCTTCTGAAGTTGAATCTGTGGCACTAACCAGACAACAAGGACCTTCGTTTTCTTTATCTTCAGAATCCATTTCCATCGCAGTACTCCCATTGACTTTTCCTGATGACCCTGCACAATTACTGTCCCCAATGGAAGCAATTCTATTAACAATTTCAATGATTAGATCAACACCAGTGCTTCTCAATGAAGATACATGACGCAAAAGCTCTTCCACAGCATTTGCCAAAGGAACGATACCATCATTCATTGCTGCTACATACTTCTTTGTGGTGCAGATGTCAACAAGGAACCTTAAAGCTGAAGTTTCTTTTACTGCCTCTAGGCCTTTGGCATTAAGACAAATGGCACCAAGACCATTTGGAACACATGTAAGAGCCTTTGACGAGGGAACTATTCCAGCCACAACTGAAGCTAAAAAAGCATCGGGAAGGCCCAATTCATGTAAGGCAGGAAAACAAGTAGGGTCTTTATGAATAGTTTCACTCATAACAGTCACAGCTGATGAATAAATGTCACCTCCAAATTTATCTACATTTTCAAATATCCGTGACAGTGTGACAGGTAGGGAAAGATCATTCGAGCTCACAGATCTCATAGCGTTTCCTGGAGCATAAGTAGCAGACCCAAGAGCTTTCAATAAAAGCCGGATAAGCCTCTTCTGAAAGTACAACTGATCGTCATGGTATCTTGAGCATTCACCTGTGGTAATTGAATTATCATTTGCTCCAGAAAAATCAATAACTCTTTGCACTTCTATCTGTAGTCTATGTGCTAAAAGCTCAACTCCTCCCAAGTCTTTAAAAAGGGTCACTGCTGTATTACTGTAATCCATGAGTTTCTGTAGAGTCTTCACAGCCAAACAGACAAGATGAATATGCATAGGATCAGCATCCTCTAAAAGAGGCAAGAATGTTGGAACCATTCCTGAACCTCTAATAACACTCCCAGAACTTGAAGAAGATATAACATGTAGCAGATAAAACTGCAGAAGTGCTTCCACAAAGGCAATAGAAGATGGATCATTGGAGTTATTCAGTGATAAAATTGCCTTTTGGAGCACATTCAGGAGAATCATACGGTTCCCCCCTGCAAAACTGATGCTTGATCCACTTAAAACCCGTGCCCGCTCATGAGATGAGGAATATGAAGCTAACTGAGCTCCCAAGGCATGCATTGCAAGTGTTCTAATGCTTCCAGGAATAGTTTCTTCAGATCGCACAATCCTAATCAACTCATTTGTATATTCTGGCTCATTAGCGAAGAAGGATACAAGTTCATCATGAGCATCATTAGACTGAACAAGCACAGTAAACGCAAGAAGGCAAATCCTACTGTACAGCCTGCATATTCTAGGAGAACAGAATGCACGAGCATATCTGATTCTTGTCAGCAAAGAGAACCTGTGCTCTGGAGGAACATTGTACCGCACAACGCACTGTTTCATAAGTGAGAGATCATCTTCCTTCTGTAAATGAAGATCCGGGAAGTGAATAACACTCACACTAGAAGAGTTAGCACCATCACTATCTTCCCCACTGCTTTGTGAATTGGCACCATGAAATTCAAAATAAAGTGTAGACCCCAACCGATACTGGGACTTGTCACAATCCTCGTGCACATCAGATGGAAACAAGGACAGCCCTTCTTCCTGGGTTCTTTCATTTGCCATTACACATGAATACAAACCCAAGCCCTCTTCCTTGCTTCCCCATCCTTGTGCTAGAGACAGGAGACAACTGTTTATAGAACCACATCCAACCAACTTTCCACTTGCATGTAGTTTGGAGGGATTTATCTTTACTAATGCAGAAAGTGTCTCTAATGTAGCTATAAGAATCTCAGGATCCGTTGATGAAAGTAGGAGCTTGAAATGCTGAAAATAAACAAGAATAAAAATAGTTTCAGACAGAAAACAGATATTGATGCCTCAGAAGTAAAATGGCACAAGAAAGCTCGCAAATTATTGCAATAAAATATAAAAAAATCTAGTTTTGCTCTACATTTAACTCCCGTTAACACAACAGATATTATGTGATTCAGAAACCATCTCCAACACACCTCTAAGCCATTAAATGAGCTCTTGTTATGGCAATTCTCTAAAATTATTTGCATCACTCTTAAAATCTGTAGAACTGCTTGCTTAGGAAAAGGACTATCATCTTCCAAGGAAATATCATCTGTCAAGAGGAGGTCACTCCTACATGACAAGTATGTCTTGAAATATGTATCGAAATGCAGAAACAGGGGCCTCCAGTGATGAAAATTTCCCTGAGGTCAAAGAAACAAATAAGAAAGAGTGAAGAATTAAAGAACTTGACAGAAATATCAGAAGTAAGATGCTATCACCTTGCCAAATTCCCAACGAAATCCAGATAGAGGTATTGCTATATCTTGTAATGGACTCTGAATCACCTTGTCGATGAAAGCTTTTATTTTAGGAGGCTGCAAGTAAATATACACTGTTAAAATTAATGCACAAAATAAGAGGGGGGTGATTGTTGGCATTAGTTGGGCGTAGGGAGGGTACTGCGTTACTTGTTCCATACAAGGAGACATTTAGAATCTTATTTTATCATTTCCGGTTGGGTAATGCTTATAGATTGAAGGAGTGTCCAATCTCTTAGGAAGGCATAAACTAAGGTCTCTAATATCATCCAATGGATTTTATCCACTGAGCTTTGGGGACATTGTGGGAAGCATTTTCAGAAACTGTGGCGAGGTTGAACATTGTACAAGTGTACAACTAAAAACACTGCTATTGCACAATTACTAAATGACACCACACAGGCAAATCCATCAGGCAGCAATGAAAAATTTGCAGATATCAGCAAGCGTGGCTAGCATATTATCCTCGTCATAATGAAAAATAAATGGATATCATACATGAAAAAATAGAAGAAAACATAAAATCATAAATGAGTTGTGACTATAGGAACTATAGGAAAATTATGCTCTAATTTATCTTTCCAAAATTTTGTTTCATGTTGATTTATGCATATACTCTACTTAGACAGATTTCAAAAAATGTAACGCAACATTTGATATATTCAAGACATCATGTTTCCTTCTCTTTTTTATCCTGGATAATTCTCCCCAACTGCACTGAGTGCAGCCCATAGGCTGAGACACTGTGTTGCCATCTGCATAGAACCCAAGGACCTTAGCAGTCAAAAACCCTGCAATTAGCAATGGGAATTTCCAGGAGATACCGCGGGATTAACTAGGTCACGATGCACCATAATTCGTTTCAGACTGTGATGAAAAATTACATACAATTAGAAGATTACACTAGTTTAATTTATTCCTCAATTTTTTGTCAGGCCATATTTGATCCTAATATAATTAAGAAAATCAATAAATAAGAGAAGTTAAATTCTCATATAGATTAATAATTCATAAAGATTTTAGTTATTTCTTGTCAGAATCAAAACTTGCATTGGTCATTTAACTCATTTCAGGGAAAAAGTTGAACAAATTCCCCTAAAAAAGGAGTTAGTTTATACCAAAATATAGTTTATACCAAAATAAAGAGTGAGGTTTTGAAGAATTAAACAAAACGAAAAGACGGACCTAAGTGTTTCCATTGCACCATTACTCACCTTGGACATGTTCTGCAATATCAAACTAAATTAACTAGCATCAAATTCAAGCTAGAAATAAATGGTTTTCAACAGTCACATTTCCTCATAAACAATAAAAGATGAAGCCATAAAAATTTACATTTAAGATTACCTGTACATCTAACACAAACAGCAGTAAGTCCCAAAACTATAAATTTCAAACTCTTCAGAGTTATCAAGTCCTTTGAGTATGAACAATATGTAAAATTGTTCACAGAATATGCCATTACATTTGAAGATTAAAATAAGGCAGGCTTCCTAATCAAATATAAACCATCCAGACTGATAAACACAAAAAATCACAGTTACAACTATATAAAAGATGCATACTATTATCTCAGTAGAATCTACCCTCTCCACCACCACCAAACAATAATGCCAAATGTCCCTAAAGCTAACGCTGCTTAAAAACTATTGCCACAATATACACTACTATGCTTACTTTACCAATAATCATAGTACCATCTACAACAAAGACCCTTTTATCAAATCTGATAGTGCAAAAACAATTATAACCCTAATGATTAAACAATTAAATATCAATTCTAATAAAACCCAAGAAAAAAAACCCAGGCAGTACTCCTTTAAATGTATATGCACATATATATAACTCATGCAGATTACGAAGATAGACCTATATATATTTATATACATATATATATACATATATAGAGAGAGAGAGAGATGATGATGGAAGTACTCACAGGCTCTGAGTCGAGTTTGAGAGAGGGACCAATAGCTCCCTCGCCAGATAAAAGCTGCCGCAACCTTGACGGAAAGCTCGATCTTAGGGTTGCCATGTGACCTCTACTTTCTACTTATATGTACTGAAGCATATAAACAACAGAAAATCAGAATCGAATCTAAGATTGAAAAGATTAAAGAAACAAACACACAAGTACAAACCCCAGAAAAATGTATCAGGGTTTCGATTGATAAAAAAAGATGAATAAAGAGATCAAACACAACACACAACACACAACACACAAAGAGAGAGATAGGGAAAAGGAGTGACCTTGCTGTTGATAGGGAGGGGCATGGATGCATAAACATCCGAAGGGTCTAATATACAGAGAAAACGCCGAGATGTATATATGTTTGTGTATATATAGAGAGAGAAAGTTGTATAGAGAGAGAAGAGGAGAAGCGAAGCGAAACCCCAAAGCAAAGAGGAGAGAGAGAGACGAAGGGTGAAGGGCTCTCTTTTGTGTGTGAATTTTGTTCAACCCTTGAAACGGAGTAAGGGGGCGTTTTATATAGAAGAGCTGACATACATACACAGTCCCTCTCGAAGGCGGTTTTGCTCTTTGGACCCCGGGTTTTTAGTATATTTATCTATAACTGTTGGATGTTAAATTAGGGCTCCATAGCTTAAAAAAATAATACTACCTTGGTAATACCTAATAAATTAGGGTTGCAACTCAATCGAGCACACCCCGGGCTAACTCAAGCCTAGTCTGAAAATTTTTGGACTTTAATAGTGTAAATTGCAATTTGATCTCGATTTTAGTTGAAAAGTTAATTTAATTTTGGACCGAGACAGGTGGTCGTGTCGGGCAATCTGAAGCCCAAACCCGAGCCCATTCCGAATTACAAAAACCAACCAAATTGAACTATGAACTTAAACTCTAGATCTGATATTGGAGCTTTAAGATTTACACTATTGCACTTATTAGATAACTTTTAGGAAATTTTAGGTATTTCTTTTTTCAATAAATATAATTAAAATAAAAAATTAATAAATACTAAAATAAATATTTTTTTGGAGGGTTTTATAAATTTTTTGTTGAGAATGAACAAAGCGGAGATGGGTGGCAATATTTGACACAACACTTAACATGATAAGAGATAAGTGGGTTTGGGTTTGATTTAACCGTGTAGCAATCATGTTAACCTGAATTGACACGGTAAGTAAACGTGTTAGGTTCGTGTTTAACCTGTCAACCCGTTTATAACTCGATTAATCAATTTAATTAAACGTGTCGCGTTCGTATTAAAAATCATTTAATTATACGTGTTGAATAAATGTGTCGTGTCAGAAATAATTTAAACGTATCTTATCGTGTCATTTCGTATTGTGTCAAGTCTTGATTCATTTACTGAACGGGTTAAGCGTGTCTTGCAGTGTTACCCATATATCATATTGCAATCGTATTGAAAAAGAAGAGCATGCACAAACCAATGACCTTTTATCTCTTTTTTTAAGTAGTCATTCTAGGTACTATTGCATGACGAACTTGGGGATTCGAGATTAACGAAGGTGATACTGAAAATCTTATTATTGGTACTTTAATTAACCCCATTAAGAACCAAATAATAAATGACCCATTAAACCCCATTTCTATCCCTATTTAGTAAGCAAGTATTTTGGAAAAATAAGAGAGAATAGGAATTGTATTCCAATAATTGGAATAGGAATACTACTTGTATTGATCAACTAAGCAATTGGTGGGTAACTTTTGTCCATAGAATCCCTTAGTTTGTTTATTTTTTTAGTTTATTTTTTATTATTTTCTATTTCTTATCTTTAAATTTTATTTTGTTTGAAGCCTATTTTAGGCATTTAAGTCTTCAATTTGAAAAATTGTCCTTATTTGTTCAATTTAAAAAACATAGGGGTTTTTTTTTTTTTTTGGCTCTTTACCCTTAATAGTTTGAGAGAAATTAATTGATTTGAGTAACTGGATGACATCTTCTAGCATAAAAAATATTTCTTACTTTTTAATATAAAAAATAACCCATTAAGATTTTTGACCTAATATTTTAATTTTTAAATAAATCTCTATACAAAAAAGAAGAAGAAAAAATATCATGATTATCACATAATTGATCAAATGTACTATTTGACTTTCTATCCATCTATCTATCTATGATTCTATGTGTATGCCTTTCAATTTTTGTCTACAATCTGATTTTTTTTAATTATAAAAAAAAAAAAGAAGAAAAAAAAAAAGAAAAAGAAAAGAGAAGTCAGAACTGAAGTCTTAACTCTTGACCGAACAAAATACC
>JAOTQH010000018.1:4076039-4088671 GCA_025631255.1 Cornus kousa
TCTGTTAGTACCAATTAGGGGAAAAAAAAAAAAAAAAAAAAAAAAAAGATTGCATGATTTCGCGCTCCACCTTGTGAAAAATTCGGTGCGGTTTTCAAAAATCCGAATGCATATAATCAATAAAATACCTTTGCTAGTGTTTGATCCCATATTGAATCTGCTGTTAGACTGCTTCCAATATATGCAGTAATCGAAGAAAGAGTCGTGATAGAACGATCAATCATATCTCAAGCCCCATAGCCACAGCTTGTCTCATCTATTCCAGATTCTACAAATGTGCTTCCAACCTGTAGAAAATCTGAATCTTTTGTATTTCAAGATCGTCAAGTCCCTTTTTACTGGTTTTCATAGTTCATACTTTTACTAAATAGGTAAAATCGACCAGCTTAACAAAATCAAATTCTTCTTTGGTCAATACATTTACTTGAAGCCGCACCACTATTATATTCGTACAACATTAGGTCACACAATTCTTCTAAAATGGTGCCGCTCCATGCACGCTCTTGCCCTTGGTCCCACTCTGTGACTTAGACCCGCACAGCAGGCTGCACCCGCTCTGTGTGACTTAGGTTTGAACTCCGTTAATAGTGTCACTCATCCTAAAAATCATAAGAGTCCGTATATAATGTTTTCAATGCAATGCCTAGACAATATTTATTACTCATCCAAAGTATCGTAACAGTCTGTATATAATGTTTTCAATGCAATGCCTACACAATATTTATCAATAACTTGTTACAAGCAAATTTATCAATAACTTGTTACAAGCAAAATTATATAAATATAAAGCATGGTCAATACCAATGTTGATGCTTCAAATTCCTCTAAATCCAAGGGAATTTTTCTAGTAATTGTCGGTACATGTGGACCGGTTAATTGCATATTTTTGGTGGTAGATTATGGAGTGCTCTAAGAGGTCCGACACTATCAACGTGAAAAAAGAGTTAATTGCATATATTCGGTGGTAAATTATGAAGTACTCTACGAGGAGGCCTGACACCACCATCGTGAAAAAAGAATTCCACTACTGATTTGATTGATCTTGCACCCCATTCAGAGACCTTCACGCATGAAACAGTCTCAAGCATGCATGCATTGCATTCCCACTTGATCTGCCAATGTCCAGGAGAGCACACAAGGCATGAAAAACAGAGAGAACTAAGAAAGCAAGTTAAACAATGGCCGTTACTGGTTAAGGTCATTTGAGGACTTTTCAGCAGGGAATTTCTCTCTTTTTCAGGAAAATAAAAATGTTGTTTTCTTGATGTGATATTGAAGACAACCAAGGGTGTTTTGGACATTTGAAGAGAAAATTTGTTACTGTTTGAACCTTATAAATAGCAATCAACCTTGTTCAAAATGGTATGTCCAAAACTGATAGCAAGTTTTCAGCTCTTTCAAACAAGTCATCAAGCTCAGAAGACCTCATCAGGTAAATGCATGACCAAATTTTTATATACACATCACTGATCACTTGTACTCTCTCTCTCTCTCTCTCTCACACACACACACACACACACAAACATACACATTATAATTACAAATAATAAGTGGCTAGACATAGATGCTGTTACAACCATTTAGTAGTATAACAGTGTGTACTCTAACACAATGTTACATATGAAAGAAATATAAATTAGTAATTTTATTTTGAGAAATTGTTATATTTTATTTTCAAAAAAATAGTGTTTAATTTTATATATAGTGGGTAATTTCCAAAGGAAGGAATGGAGAATCACCAAGAACTAGAATGGGCTGAAGCACAGAGGACTGCAATAAGCGAAGACCTTGTCACGGCAGCCAAGCAGCAGCTACAGTTTCTTGCAGCCGTTGATAGGAACCGCCACCTCTATTATGGCCCTGCATTGGACCGTGCCATATATAGGTAAGCACCCGAACAAATTAACTTGTTTTTTGCTCCGCCAAAAAAAAAAAAAAAAATCTTATTTTTTGACTTCTAAATCTAATTAGAAATTAATATCCTGGAGTAAGAACTTCTGAAGTCTTATATGTATGCATTTATAAGGCCAATAGTCTTGGTTATATACAATTATTTGTAATATTGATTTCTTTGGAGGTTCACAGATTTAAGTTGTGTTTTAAAAAATATATGCAATTTTCAGGTACAAATTCTTTTGGCTTCCCTTACTAGCCAAGCATTCTGAGTCTCAGTTTTCGGAAGGCCCTTTAGTTGTGCCTCTTGATTGTGAATGGATCTGGCATTGTCACAGGCTCAATCCGGTACGAGAACATACGCATATAATTCAATTCTTGTTATGGGGGAGTTTTGGGCTGAGTTTACTGATTCTCAGGTACGCTACTTGACCGATTGCAAAGAACTATATGGAAGGATCATGGACAATCGGAATGTTGTATCCTCTGTTCATGGGACTTCCAAGAGGCAAACTGAAGAAATCTGGAACATGATGTATCCGAATGAACCATATGAGCTCAATTTGAGTGGCAACATGGAAACTGTTGCTGAAAATAAAGTGGGAGCTTCAAAAAGCACCAAGTATGATCTGGTTTCAGCAGTCAAAAGGCAAACTCCTTTCTACTTCCAGGTAACAACAAAATTTTTTAAAAAAATTCTCTTTATAACAATATGGAAGATCTACACAACCATATCTTTGAACATGTGTTTTATTGATTAGCTTCATCATTTCAAGTCTAAACATAGCTGTTCACTCTTGGTTTTTGCTGAATGATCATTTAAATGATTGTCATCTTTTTCAACCGCGCCATCCCTCCATCTCTCCAACTGATTTACCTACTTTGTGTGTGTGAGTAAATATGTCAACAGGTTTCCAGACCATGGATGAAGGATGATCGGTTTCTTGAAGGAGCTGTGGCACGATACAAGGGGTTTCTACATTTGATCAAAAGAAATGGAGAGAGGAACATTAACCGCTTCCTTGTGCCAACTTATGATATTGACCTTATTTGGCACTCTCACCAATTGCATCCTGTTTCTTACAATAAAAATCAAGTGGCAATACTCGGCAAGGTGCTACAGCATAACGACACAGATTCTGATAGGACTAAAGGTAAGAAGCTCGATGTTGGATCCAGTGAAACCGCCAAGCAGTGGGAGGAGACATTTGGTTCGAGATACTGGAGGGCAGGGGCAATGTATAGAGGCAGTGCTCCATCTCCTCTCACCATCAACTTGTGCGCATTAAGCACTGTGGGCAAGAAGCTGGTTCAGTCCATTAAGAACCAAGATATGATTCAATTACCCAAGAAAATGCTCGTGGAGGTAGTCTCGAATACCATCTAGCTACTTTATATTCAACACAACAAAATTAAAATTTAGACTTCGAGAGGAAATACTAATTCAAGGCCAAAGAAGTGCATATATGCGCGCGTGCACACAAAAAAAAATATAGGTGCTTATATAACCTTAGCTTGCCAATAATATCTGTCAGACATGACGGATAATGAAGTTATGCCTTCGAACTCAAAGGGCATGTTATGCTCCTATTTGATATTCTGTGAGATTAATCATCCCGGCTAAGCTTTATGCAGCATAAAGAGATTAATCCTGAAATGATCCTAAAAATTACTTAATTGAAGTTGTTCTGCCTGTGCAGAGAGTACATTTTTTCGTTCTTGAACGGTTTTAAACAAATTTATTCTTCCTGCTTATGTTTGAATATGAATTTAATGTTAATTTTAGTTTTAATGTTTGTAGTTCTTTTTCTCTAATTATCATTTAGGTTATGCTGGAGATTGTTGGTGTCAGAAACTTGCCAGCTGGGCATACAGGAAGCCTCATCCTCTACTTCAGTAAGAAGCAGCCTGATCTGCTCTTCAAAACCAGGAGAAGGTTAAGCATTTCATGTGAATCAGGGAAGAAACAGGTTGCGGCTTTCCAATGCGAACCAAGTGGAGAACTGCTCATTGAACTCGTGTCCTATTCAGGGTCACAAAAAATGTTAGGGACTACCTTGATCTCCCTACAGGACCCCAATTCGGTTTCCAAACTATCGGTGGAAAATTGGTTCGAGTTGGTTCCAGATTCTGGAATTGTGGGTTCTAAGCCGATTAGTCTGCAGATTGCTCTCTCTTTTACTACTCCATTTCCGGCACCATATGATCTGCACATGGCTCAGGCACATCGATTCTCGATAAGTTCTTTCTCACCACTAAGTACTGAGAAGCTTCAGCATGCTAAGAGTCGGACATGTATTGTAAATGAGGCTGGTAATGAGATCATCAGCATCCAGATGAGGTGCATGAAACATCAACTCATAATCATAAACTACTAGAAAATACTTATGATTTCATTGCAGATGTCTACATGGAACAATCATTAAGATGAGGAAATTCAAGTTCAAATGCATTTCTTTCAAATGCATATCAAATATATGTTTCTGGCATATTAGGCTCTACTCTCCGGGACAACATTCTCTGTCGTCTTCTAAATTTACGAATCCAGATATTTCAACTAAGCCTTATGATCACGATCATCTCAACATTCTATTAGACTGTCTTAGCTACTCACCTTTGTTGCACACACACACACACACTCGGGTTTCTTTGAATAGGGACTTCTAATGCAAATCATGAGCCCCACCAAAATTTTGAATTCACTTGTTTACCTCTTGAATGTATGTTCAGGGACCCGAAAAAATCAGAGGGGGCAAAAAACAGCATTTCCAAGAAAGAAGTAATTGGCATGACAGGATCTGGTGAAACGCGTGTTCTTGCAGAGTTTGTAGGAGAAGGATGGTTGCTGATGGGCTCTCAATGGTTCTTTCAACTTCAGAGGAAAGTTAGTGAGGAAGATTGTATGTTTGGGCTCATAGGCAATCGAAAGGTTAAGAGTTTATATATACCATTTTTTGCTTAATTTTACAAGCTTGAAATAAGGAAAATGTCTCATTTTAAGGCTCAATTCAAGTTGAAAATGCGAATTATGAAAAAGAGTGAAGCAAATTACCTTGAAAACCATATCTTGAAGGGTCCATTTCACTTACTTATTGATGAATTTTTGCCTCAGATGGTCATTTTTCGTGGAAGGAAACTAGACTATGAACTCAACTACTGTGGGAAGGAGAAAAATGAAAGGGACTTCATGACCATAGTTGAATTTTCTGAAGAAAATCCTTATGGAAAAGCAGTGGCTTTGCTCAACTTGGAAACCGGTTTTCTCAAGGTACATTGCATATGTTGTTTCTTTATTTTCTCATTCATAAGATAAAACTTGAAGCTAATACTAATTTAGTTGATTCGGGTGATTGATGAACAGGTTGAGGAACAATGGCTTGTATTGCCTGGAATCACAGTGGCTTTTATACTTTCTGACATCTTGAAGAAAGAGGGCTATGATTGTTTCACTACCAAAACAGAGAATTCAAGAGAAACAGATGGTACTTTTGACAAGGATGTTGAAGTGATGCTAAAAGGTGGTTGTGGCCATGAAAATATGGCGAAGTGCTTTAGTGGATGGAATAAAGCTGGTAGTTGCGGTGGCTGTGGAGGTGGCTGTGGTGGTGGAGGAAGTTGTGGTGTTGGCTGTGGTGGTGGAGGAAGTTGTAGGAGTGATGCTGATGGCAATGATAAAATGATGAAGAGCAATAACTCTAGTGGCTGTGCTGGTTGCGGCACCGCTTGTGTTGATGATTGAAACTGGTCCTTGTGGTGGCTACCGCGGTTGTGGTGGTGGTGATGGTGGTGGCTGTCACGGAGGAAGTTGTGGAAATGGTGGTGGTTTCACAACTAATTAGCATAGGGTGTGACACAGATGACGAAATTGCCACAAAAAATATTATGTCCTATGAAGTTCTGAATTTCAATAAGCTAAAAATGCAACCTTTATGTACTTACTAGTTACTACTATTGCAGTAATAATGAATTTGTTTACATAATAATGCAGTAATAGCAGTTACTAAAAGTGATGATGTATGAAGCTCTAAATTTTATTTTATTATTATTATAATATTTTAATCCTAGCAAATTAAGAGAGGGGAGTTAAACACGGACACACCTGCTCGGATAGCTAAATGTTCTACAACTAAATTGTTAAGTAAGCTAATTAATCTTTGGTTCAAATTATAATACACTTGTAAATTCTTTTACATAAAAATGCACTTTTGATTGTGTGGAAGAAAACTTCCCTTCCAATAAAAGAATGACAAATCAGCATAAGAGGGGACCACCATATATATGAAGACTATTCAACTTCCAACTTGGGCTTCAATATGAACAGTGGGCCGGGTTAACCAAGCACAGTGGGCTGGACTCATTAAAAAGGCCAGAACAAATAGAACTGCAAGCCAAATTACGAATATACATTATAAACCCATTTTCTGTAACAGTTTTATTAGAAGAATAATTACTATCTAAGGAAACTGGATCATGTAAACCGTGTGAGAGACAAGCAATGCGAGTCCTAAAAAGATTCAACCACTTGAGATTTATTACCAATAGAGGCCAAGACCTCAAATAAAAGATATAGAAGCTGATCAATACAAGCTTAAGCTTTGAGTTATTAGTTCTCTTTATTTGTTAATTTATGTTATTGGGTCTGGTGTGATAGTTTGTTGACTTTTCAAAGTTAATGGAGTTTTTGCATATGATTGTGATCACAATAAAACTAACACATAAAAGAGAAAAAAAAAATGCAGCAATTAGAAGCCTGTTAGGGTTTCATATCTTAAACTACACAAAAAATTGCCTACATATAAGAAAAAGAAAATATCAAGTGTCATCGACTAGTGAAGTCTTAATTACTTGAATTTTCTTTTCTTTTTTATTTAAAATATAAGGAAATGTTTTAAGTAGTATTTCAAATTGAGTTACGGCACTTAATTGAATAATCATTTAATATATCTAAAACTAAGTACTGAATGGAGTATTTCAAATCATTTAACATTATCTAAAATTACTCTTCAAGAAGTTTTCTGAATATTTCTTAGGTGTAGTATTAATTTTAAAATTTATTTTTATATGATAAATAAAAAATCAATTTCATCATGTAAATTTTCATAACAACAAAATTTATAAAACATTAATATAAATAATAATAATATAATAAAATAGATTCTTGCACTCCACAGTTGTTCAAAGTCATTTCTTTGATAAAAAAAGAAAGAAAAAAAAAAAAAGAAAAAATTCTAGTGGAATGTGAAATATTTTTGGGTAGTGTCACTAGTGTTAATACAACTTCCTTAATAATAAAAATAAATGAAGTTACAAACAAAATAACTGTTCAAATAAAAAAATAAAAAACTACTTTAATATAGTATGATTTCCTTTTTGAAAAAAACTTTCATCCAATTCAATCAAAACTTATGTTCATATTTCTAATAATTATCTTATTAGGCTCATCCATTTTTCGAGTGATTTTTAAAATAAATAAAATAATAATAATAATAATAATAAACAACAACAGCAGCAGTTGGACCGGATCTATTTTTTTTCAAATTGGGCTTGGTTTTGGGCTAAACCATTATAGTTCTTATTCCATCGGCCCAACACCAATTACCGATCTGAGCGAACACAACGTTTATCAAACAGTATACAATCAAAAAACTGAAAATTTTGTTCGATTTGTTGTTGTAAAGAGTCTAAAGACTGATCACTGAGAGAATCAATAATGGTGAAAGCTGTGATCGGAGAAGAAACCCAACTCAAATTGGCCGAAGATCGCCTCAGCCAATCCGCTGTCCCCTCTCAAGTCTCTCTCTCTTCTCTCTCTATATGTAATTGTATACACTTAGATATGTATGTTATTGATAATTGGGGATTCTAAAATGAGGGTTTTATTCTGACACAGGTGGGTCTTGTAATAGGGAAGCTTAGTTCGTCGTTGGACCGGGGTTTTGTGTTCGATTTGATTCCAACACCTCCAAACGATGCTGGTGAGCCAGCTTGTTCGATTGTGGAGAGTGTCAGAGATGACAAGAGAAAGGGAACGAAAGCAAAATCTGCTGCCGAATCTTCATCTTTGGTCATCGACAAAGATTGGGTCGTTGAACACGCTCGTCAGGTCTAATCTCTTATATATATATATATATATACACACACACATACATACATATATATAATTACATTCGCAGAAACACACAAATTATCTCTTATATATATACATACATATATATAATTACATTCGCAGAAACACACAAATTGTAGTTTTCATTTGTATATCAGTTGAATTTGTGTGTATAATTGAAATTCTGAATCCAGTGTATATACACACGTAATTTCTAAAAGAAAAGAAAAAGAAATGTATCTTCTACAGTTCATTAGGCAATTTATAATTTATTTTGAAATTTTAATTAAGGGGTAATCTGTTTTTCATACTTATTTGTTGTTGAACGACCCTCACCCTTAAGCATGCTTTAAAACGCGATGTGTAAGGTGATGAACCTACATATAGCACTTCATTCTTCCACACCCGTGGGAATTGTGAGCACATGTAGCTCGCAATAGAGGCTTGTCTCTCACAGGCCTGCTCCTGCTTACCGAGCCTCACAATTATTATTATTATTATTATTATTATTATTATTAAGATTATTATTATTTTTCGTTCTTTCTATTTTTGTATTGCTTTCTATTCCATTATATACAATTGTGTTCATAAAATTAATAGGAAGGACATGTCTAAATCTGTTGAACATTTCAAATGGCTTCAATCACCTGATTTTGTGAGGATCAAAGCTGTTTATTTGCAGTGAATTTGCTGTCTATGTCATTTGTAAGGTTGTAACTGAGCTGAGCTGAGTAGTCGGTTGCTGAGCTTGGGTAAAATAGTTAACGAGCTTCAGATTATGATCAAGCGTGTCTTGTTCATCTCAGTGATGATCTTGAGTGAGTCTCTAACCAATCTGATGTCAAGCCAAACTCAAGTGCTTATTAAGCTGAGTTTGGTTTGAGCTTTGTAAATTAATGAGTTCGAGACTATGATTAAGATTGCCCCAGTTATCTCATGAGTTCATTTCGAACGAGAACTAAGATTATTGCAAGCAAGCTCGAGCAGCTGCTTTCTTTCACAGTTCTACGTATGTGCCCGAGATGGAGAAAAAAATAAAAATAAAAAGAAAATCAGAAGGTATTTTACTTGTAATATGGGCTTTTATTGGGTGTTTTAGTATGTTACTAATAATGTGCCATCCGTCCATTGTCTTTATACCTACTTAAAGTGATTATTTAAGTTTGGTGCTTGTGTTATCTTTAGCTTACATTACATGTTGATGTTATTGTTCTATAATTTTTCAATATTGCCATCTTATGTCGCATTCAGTTGTACAAATATGGTCCGAATTTAAGTTCCTACTCAGAATTTAGCAGTTTCATAATTTTATTATGTATGTTCAGGTCTCGAGAATGCTATTAGGTGGCATGAAGGTGGTCGGCATCTATATATGGGTCAACGAAAGCACATTCAAGAATTCTACCCTAATACTCTGCCAGGTGTTATATTCACCATAAATGGATTATGTTTGTGTCTTTGTGTCTCTTGCTTTAAGTTGAATGTGAACAAAACTAAATAATTCACTTATCCAAATTTTGGTTTAGTCCAGGTCTGGCCTGTCTCAAGTTCATGTAGTCTCTGTCCTTATTAAGTGCTGAGAAATGGAAACCTACATGTGACTAAAATGATAATCACATTATTGGCTCTTTCTTAATTGCTGTAGACCTTTTGCTTTAATTAGCACTTATGGGAGCTCAATATGCCTCCAAATTGGGTGAAATTTCTACTTTTATTTATAAATACTGAGCAGATCTATTGTCAATTGTAATTGATCTTGCAGGCTGTGAAAGGAGTTGCAGAAGCAGCACCCTTACTCCAGACGGATGGGGATGAGAGACTGCTTATTCACGTTAGTTATAGTCCAAGGAGGTGACTATTAAAGTTCATTTTCATTTTCATCCAAATGAATTCCTTCTATTAACACATTGATAAAATAATAATAATAATAATTAATTAATTAATTGTGTAGATGGACATGCCGAAATTGCACACTGGCTTCGAATATTACATCAAGCAATTTACACCCTTGTGATTTCAAAATGGGACGGGTCTTAAATTCCCTTCAGAAGTTTAGTTGCACGTACAACTTCGATATGAGGTAACTGTTGTATCTGCATTTACATTGGAAAACTCTTTATTTTTTTTTCCTTATAATTGGAAAGCTCTTTATAATTTTTAAATCATGACATTGTTCATCATATATAGCAACTTGATGAGTTTGTTTGCTTTGGTTCTCTGTGGCCTTTGTTTTACTTTTGTTATTTGTCTAAGAGATGTCATAACCAAGATACATACCAATGGGATGGAAAACAAAAGATATCTTTTACGTATCCACCCAGTTTGTCAACCTTTTGGGAAATGATACAAAAAAAACCAAGATATGTTTTCAGATACCGCTATACAATTAAAACCCGTCATTGCTACAAGGTTATATGAGAGAGAGAGAGAGAGAGAGAGAGAGAGAGAGAGAGTTCTGTTGTTTGTATCAAGTATCAAGTTGTAATACTCTAATTAATTTATTTGATAAATCTTGAACTTAGTTGTATTTTAATTACATAATGAATGGGGAGGCTATCTTATTTAGAAAATTATATGGGGTACACATGAAATACTAAGTGAGAACATGGGTTAACTTTGTTTTGAGCCAAATCTTACAACTTCGAAAATAGTGAAGCGGTTCAATTTCGGCAAAACTACCTTTTAGACATTAATTCTTTGTTTTTTAGGTGCAATCAAATTACTATTAAGTAGAAACGCTATATGATAATGGTACAAAATAGATGATTCTGAAATTCATGAATGATAATTTAGAAGGGGAGCATCTAGGGGTGACAATTTGTGTTGGCCAGTCATAATCGTGTCATGTCGTGTTGACCTTATAGTATTCTGTTATAGAGGTTATCTAACCTGTTTTAATAATCATGTCAGGAACTCTTGATACAAATACGACTCCTTTTAATAAATTAGTCGTGTAACTCACAACATGACATGACCTATTTAATAACCTATTTAACCTGTTTAAATTAAATGAGTCATCTAACTCGTTTATTAACCTTTTTATTAAGTATAAATGCAAATTTAATGGAAAAATTATATAATGGATGACTAACTTCAAAAAATGAGGACAATTTAGACAATACAATAATACGCATATTGGGTTTATATTGAAATAACACAAATGTACATA
The DNA here is from genome assembly GCA_025631255.1 of Cornus kousa. Classification (NCBI taxonomy): domain Eukaryota; kingdom Viridiplantae; phylum Streptophyta; class Magnoliopsida; order Cornales; family Cornaceae; genus Cornus; species Cornus kousa. Next base: position 4,087,208 of record JAOTQH010000018.1, read on the forward strand.
GTAATCGGGTTAAAATAGATTACGATTTATTCGCGTCAAACAGGCACAATTAATTAAATGGGTTTAATTAGGTTAAACAGGTTGAGCCCCAAACACGAACATGACACAATTAATTAAGCGGGTTAAATGAATTGATACGAGCACAATAAGGTCAACCCAAACCGGCTAACTTTTTGTCGTGTTCACGGGTCGTGTCGAATTTTGCCAACCCTAGGAGCACCTTTCAATTTGAGGGCAATCAAAAGTTGGCAGCTTTTTCATTCTAATTATTTTTAGTTTCAAGTATATTGCAGTCTATTAGTATGCGCTTGTGTAAATCAATTGTCATGGCTTGCGCAGACCAGGCATCACTTTATCCTCTAGTAAACCTGATTTAACTACGTAGGTATCTGAACAATAAAGATTCCCTCACTTGACTTATGATACATTTCAAAAACCAACATTTTTCCCCCCTAGTTGAGACACCCACCCATATACCTTATGGGGAACTTTAACCCTCGGCTTTCAACTAAAGAAGGTGTGGAAGTACTACTAGGCTTAGGGGTGGCAATTGGATGGGTTTTGGGCTGGTCATGAATGGGTCAATAACCCATTATCAGCCCATTCATAGTGGGTCATAATTGGGTTGGGTGTTAAATGAGTAAGTGAACCCACACCCATCCCAATAACCCAAATATTTTTTGACACAAATTGTCTTGAGTTATTTTTATTGTTACATTAATTTTTTGATTTCAAGCGTTACAATTTTTTTTTTTTTTCTTTTTTATTTTATTTTGGGAAAAGTCACTATACAACTTACTCAACAATATTAATTATATATATATATATATATATATATATGTTTAAAAAAAGAGTTTTGAGCAGAAATTTTAATTAATTGTTGGTTATTTATTTTCATACAATAAAACAAAAGTTTTTTTTTTTTTTTTTGGCCTGCCAAGAATAAAAGAAAACAAGAAACTAAGAAAAATCAAAATCAATGCTGAAGTAAGCCAAGTTCCCCAAAAGTCCCACATAAGATCAGTACACTGAGTCCTTAAAGCCCATTGGCTGAGAGAGAGAGTTATCAGAAAAAAGAAAAAAAAAAAGTGGAGACAGAACGGAGGGGAAGGAAGAGAGAGAAAAAAGGGGGAAGAAATGAGAAAACAGAGGAGAGAGAAATGGAGGAGAGAGAAAAAAAAGGAAAAGAGAAAGAATACGGAGAGAGAAAAATATTGTAAAAGAAAAATTAAAAAAAAAAAAAAAAAGAAAGCAAAGAGGAGAGAGAAAACAGATGAGAGGGAAGAGAGAAACGTAGGAGAGAGAAAAAAGGGTAAAGATGAGAGAAAATAGAGGAGAGAGAAAAAAAAAAAAAAAATGAATACTAGGAGAGGAAAAAAAAAAGTTTTGTTTGAAAGGGTTAAGATGGGTACCCACTCTTTATCCACCATTGACCCTTGATTGTAATGGGTACCCACTTTTTAC
>JAOTQH010000018.1:4094048-4105881 GCA_025631255.1 Cornus kousa
CTCCAACTGGCCTCAACCTCAGTGACAGTGCCCTCAAGTTCACTCACATCCTCTACAATCTATCCCCTGCTGGTATTTTTCTTTTCACCACCCACTCTCCTCTTTCTTTTCTTTTTTTTTTTTTTTTTGCACCAGATATGCCTTCGATCAAAAGGTTATTTCTGTCTTTTTATTCGTGCTCCTGTACCGTATCTTATGTTTATACACTACAGTTGAATGGTTTTGGGTGCCTCACAGAAGGGGCTCGAACCCCTCTTCTGATTTTGGAGGATAGAGAGGTTATACAATTAGATCAATTTTTTATTTTTTATTTTTATTTTTATTTTTTTTCTAATCCTTACAAATTATGGGGAGGGGAATTTGAATGCTAGCTCGATCAGCAGGGCGCCAAGTAAAGACCCTTTAATATATAAAAAACATATTTACGGTAATAATGGTGGACCTTTTTATCTCCATTTTAGACTAATTTCTCGTGAGATTATGAATCTAAGATAAATTTTATTTTTTGGGTAAGTAAAATTGTCATTTTATAAAATTTAGTCAGCTGAAAAGAAAAGATTATCATGTTCAAAGTAATAAATGTTGAATGATCTATCCTATGATATTAAGGATTAAGGACGAGTAACTATCAAAATTTTCTTTTGCATATAAAAAAAATATAAGCAGTTTAATTAATAATTTTCATGTCGTCTCTAAAACATATAGTAGTTTAGTAGTATCTCTTTTTTTGTTGAAAGCACAGAATTAAAATTTTCTAAGATTGTAAATTGCGAAAAAGAAAAAAATGTTACTCGTCAAATTAGTAACACAAGTAAATAAAAGAGGAGTTTTACTAAGAGTTATACCGTTTCACTTTTCAAAGTGAGAAGTGGAGGGTTCAACTCTCGTGTCTTGTGTGAGGAGATTAACTTCTTTAATTATGTCATATCTCTGGCTGGCATCTTTGACGTTTTTCTCTTTCCACAATTTAGAATTAATTTCTATCATAATTATAAGTGGGATTATTCTATAAAAGTTCATACCAAAAAAAAAATTATTAGTTGAAATTGACTGAACTTAATTATATGATATTAATTAATGTGATGCTTAACCCAATTAACATGGTTGTTGCTATGCAGAGCTTTATGAGCAAGCCATTAAGTACGAAAAAGGGTCATTCATAACATCGAGTGGCGCCTTAGCCACACTCTCCGGTGCAAAGACAGGCCGGTCACCGAGAGACAAGCGCGTTGTCAAGGATGAGACCACCACAGATGAGCTTTGGTGGGGAAAGTGAGTAACTATTTTTTTTTATATATATTTTACTCGATCACCATTAGTTAATATGTCACGGGAAATTCAATGATACTTCATCACCTTTTAAATAATGGATTGAGAATTGAAGTTCTTACTAGAGCAATGTTAGAGCAATGTAAGTGTATGAATTTTTTGCCAAGGTAAATATGTATATGACATTAATGATAGTAAATTATTTTCCTTAATAGGGGCTCACCCAATATTGAAATGGACGAACACACTTTCTTGGTCAACAGAGAAAGAGCTGTGGATTACTTGTGCTCCTTGGACAAGGTATATGATTCTAAACTTGTATATGTATGTATATTTATATACATATAGGAATTATATAGTATATTGAATTATACTAGTGTACATCATTTGGCTGGCTTGTCATAGTATATTCCTATTCCATCTACACTCAATGCTCTTCCACTTTGTTTTGTCTTTCATCATCATGTGCAAGGAGACCATGTTGTTTTGTAAATATTTTGTTTGCTTACTTTAGTTTTTTGGGACTCTTGTATATTTAAAATTAAAAATATATTTATTTGCGTGTCAAGTAGTGGAATAATTATCTATATATATATATATATATATATGTATATAGAAGTAATAAATTTATATTTATGTAGATACTAAATATAGTTTTATATGGATAGGAATTAAGAATCCATTTTGTATGGACTTATCCCCATGTTTTGTCACGATGCACTGACAGCTGTTAGCTTGTCTCATTTCTCTTAAATTGACGTAACTATCATGAATCTGTTTGGATTCTTTGGACCGACCCATCCTCTTCATACAAATCATCTGGCAATGTTTGCTACACCTCTGTCCATATTATTGATATATATAGAGATATATATATATATATATAGCATGGTTAATGGGTCCCAAAATGGAACTGCAAGAGCCTAATCTGATTTTCCACTTTAGTTTCAGTGGCTGTTCTTTCAGGGGCAGTCATGATCCTTGGTTGGATATGTAAAGGTCGACAATTGACATCCCAACTAGAACTAAAACCTGACATTTTTAGAGGAGTGGACCAAATTATATGGACCTCTGAATGGTTTAAACTGTGGAAAGGCCATCATCGCATATTAATTTGGCCAAGCATATCTTTTCCCTTCTTTCTCATTCATGTACTTGGCCACAGATTTTTGGATTAACATTGAAAAACAAATTATTAGATGGTCCGTATCCATCACAAGTTGTCACGTAATTAAAAAGTTGAATAAAACTTACACATTTGATTGTATGAGAGCTTGTAATTGGCTAGGTAATCCTGTTTCGGTCAATGTGCTGAGAGGGATTGTGCGAAGATAGATGTAACTTCTAGGTAGCGTTGAAAACTTCATTTGAATGTCTTGGCAGATGTGTTCAAAGGGATTGGCCGACGATGGACCTAACTTTCAACTCTATTGAATAGAGTAGGCCAAACTTTTTTACTATTGCACCAAAAAATAGTCTTTTTTCAAAATATTTGTTATTTTTATATAATCTTTTAAAACCATATAAATTTGTCATAGATCAAAAATTGATAAAAAATTGTGCAATTTGGAGTTCAGTTTTGGGCTATCAAATTATCAATATATATACACACCATAGCGGTCAGCTTAAGCTTGTACTTCAATCTTTCTGAAAATCAATTATGACAATTTAGGCTTACCCATAACATTCTACCGGACAGCAAACGCTGCAGACCCCATCTCCCCTGCAAATGGCAAAACAAACACACATCCTTTTGCTCACATCCGGGTTCGAACCCCTCCCTTTCTCTTTGAGAACAAGGAAGTTATACCGTTAGGCCAAAGGCCCTTTGATTTCATTGTCCGTTGTTGTTTCATGCGCGTGCACTTCCTCCTCTAGGTCTATAGGATAGAAATGAAGGACCGTAAGTGGTAACCACTGTTCAGCAGGATCTACCACTGTAGCTTTAATACTACAGTATGAGGCATGGCTATAGCTGTGCCTTTTTTTGTTTTGTTTCTTTCCAAATAGTACAAGCACTAATTTTATTTGCATGTAACTTAGCTCCATCCAAATTAACCAGAATCTTTTGTCATAGATAATGTAGTTATCTCTCCCCTAATTGTACAGCATGTTTTTGATGATATGATTGATCGATCCCGGCTATGAAATAGATAATTGAAACATTGCCGAATGATTAGATTTACGATACAACAAACGGTAATTATTGACATCATAAATCTGCAATTTCAGGTTTTTGTGAACGATCAATTTCTCAATTGGGACCCGGAACACAGAATCAAAGTCCGAATTGTATCTGCCAGGGCTTACCACTCCTTGTTCATGCACAACATGTAAGTAAATGAAGCTAAAATACTTGTCAGAATTATCTGTCTCCTATATTTACAAGTCTATTAGGTTTAGCAGGCATTAAGAAGTCTATATATGTAAATCGGAGGGAATATGGAGAGATGAAAAACGTAGTAACTTAATTGTATGTATGATTACTGGGTGGGTGCAGGTGTATCCGCCCCACTCCTGAAGAGCTGGAGGATTTTGGTACTCCGGACTTCACAATATACAATGCCGGGCAATTCCCTTGTAACCGTTACACCCATTATATGACTTCCTCGACTAGCATAGACCTCAATCTTGGTAGGAGGGAAATGGTCATCCTCGGCACCCTGTATGCCGGGGAAATGAAGAAAGGTCTGTTCAGCGTAATGCACTATCTCATGCCTAAGCGTCAAATCCTCTCCCTACATTCTGGCTGCAATATGGGGAAAGGTGGCGATGTCGCCCTCTTCTTTGGGCTATCAGGTATAGTTTCATGAGATCGCATTGCAACAAGGAATTGTGACCTGTCGTCTTGTTTGTGCATTTTTTTCTCTTTCCTATCAGTTTCTGTAAGCTTTGTCACTGATGAACTTCCTTTTGGTTATGTTTACTTTTAGGTACCGGCAAGACAACACTGTCTACGGACCATAATAGGTATCTAATTGGAGATGATGAGCACTGCTGGAGTGAGAATGGTGTGTCGAACATCGAGGGTGGTTGCTACGCAAAGTGCATTGATCTGTCAAGGGAGAAGGAGCCTGATATCTGGAATGCTATCAAGTTCGGCACTGGTATAACCCCTCATTCTAGCAAATCTATGGTGCTGAATTGCTGATGGTATTGTTTTCTGTTGAAATATGGTTTGTTACATTCGAGTTGATATGATTGTTGGTTTGGTGCAGTTGTGGAAAATGTGGTGTTTGATGAGCACTATCGAGAAGTGGATTACTCCGACAAATCTGTCACAGGTATAAATTGAATCATATACATGAATTAGGTGTAAAATTATTCCCCCTTTGTTTTTTTCTTAAAACTTTCGACTGAGTGTTGGACCAGGCAGATCTCACAGGGATGTGAGTTTGCTTAAGCATGAAATTAGTCATTCCGCATTTGTTCCTCTTATCTATATATGCAGTTAGCTTAAGTAATTTATAGTAATTAGACCAAGCTGAAGTTGAAAAATACACCACAAATTGATTTAGAATGAACTGAAAAGTTCACATTTCCAAACACTTTTTGTTTATACAGTGACTTATCTCTTTATAATAATTGCAGAGAATACTCGGGCAGCATATCCAATTGAGTACATTCCAAACGCCAAAATACCGTGTGTTGGTCCCCATCCAAAGAATGTCATCCTTCTGGCTTGCGACGCATTTGGTGTGCTGCCACCGGTCAGCAAGTTGAATTTGGCCCAGACCATGTACCATTTCATCAGTGGCTACACTGCTCTGGTACGTACATACTCATTGAAACCGAGCTCCCGATTAATCCAAACAATGGCTAACATTTCCTTATTAATTATGTCTTGTTAATGAATTTAGGTGGCCGGAACAGAGGATGGTATAAAGGAGCCGACGGCGACATTCTCAGCTTGCTTTGGTGCAGCTTTTATAATGCTTCATCCTACCAAGTATGCGGCCATGCTAGCTGAAAAGATGAAGAAGCATGGAGCTACCGGGTGGCTTGTAAACACTGGCTGGTCTGGTGGAAGGTACGAACTTCTACTAAAACAAGTATCCATAATGCCTTCCGATTTTGAGAGTGAAATTTGATCGAAGTCTGTTTCTTTTGCAGCTATGGATCAGGCAGCCGTATCAAGTTAGCTTACACCCGGAAGATCATCGATGCTATACACTCGGGGTCTCTTCTGAGGGAAAACTACACCAACACTGAAGTGTTTGGGCTTGACATCCCTACCCAAGTTGAGGGTGTACCTTCAGAAATCCTGAATCCGATAAACACTGTATGCCACTTTCATTTCACTCTCTTTCTTTCTTTTTTTCGCTCTTTCTTCAACCTCTATCATGATGTGAGTTTTGTTCTGAGTTTCAACATTGCTTCGGGTTTTTTTCGAATTGCAGTGGTCTGACAAGAAGGCCTACAAGGACTCCTTATTGAAGTTGGGAGGTCTGTTCAAGAAGAACTTTGAGGTATTCGCGAACTATAAGATTGGAACAGACAGCAAGCTGACTGAGGAGATCCTTGCAGCTGGTCCAATTTTCTGATAAAATAAGAGGGTTGGGGATTTGATGGGGGGAGAGAGGATGAACCAGAGAAATAAGATGGGTTATATATAGTTATATACATATTATGTAATTATTCATATGGATCAATTCTATATGTTATTTGTTTCCATAAGCCACCTTTGTTTCCAGATACAAGGAAGCAGGCTTGAAATGCTTGATGAGAGTTTGGGTTTTTATTTTCTTCAGTCAGTGGAGACTGGAGACAGCTTCAAATTGTGTAATATTATTCAGTTGATTTCTAATAATATTTTCCATAATATTACATCATTAAGCAAGACTCATAAATTAGGAATAAGGGTCCTAGTCTAGCAGTGCTTTTTCACCTTTCAAAATATAAGATCCACGGCTCAAGTTCAAGTTACCATCGGGTAATGTGCTTTTGACTATTTCATTTACCTAAATTAAACTAATTTAGTTCAACTAACTAAGAGACAACCCTTGATGTTGTAATCTCCTTGTTAATACGGTTTGTCAACGACTCAAAAACGATACGAAATTAGTAGGTTTAGTTTGATCTTAATTGTGCCTAGTTTGATTTTAATCACATAATTTTGTCAGTTCATTTACCCAAGTAATCATGTTGTATTCGTATTTTGGAACTCAGCCCCTTTAACTTGTTTAGACTCATTTAATTAATTGTGTCAGGTTAACTCGATTAACTTGTAACATATTTTAACCTAATTATTATGAATATTTCTATTATTTTCATATAAATTTAATATGGATATTATATTTTGCCCTTTTTTATAATTGTATTGTCTTATTTTCTATTATTTCAAAATTTTCATTTTATATTTATCTTTTTATACTTGAATAAATATGGGTTACAAGACCCAATTAAATTAAATTCAAACAAGTTACTCGTTTAATTGATTCGTGTTAATGGTTTCTGACACGATTATTCAATTATTGTACTTTGGATTAACTTGTGAAGCATAAGTTCGTATTTTGGATTGTTGTATTTTACGGATTCAAAGCTCAACCCTTAGGAATTAAAATATGGACCCTATGCTTCGAATATAAATCAAATATTTTCAAGGTCCTTGACAAAAAATGGCTTAGCCCATACATTTAAAATGATTGGTTTCACTTGTAGCGCCAATACACTTTAGTTCAAATTGGAAAGTGAAAAGAAAGTTGCTTGACATAGTTGTGACATTGGAAACTAGGGCAAATAAGGGCTTCTGGCAATAAAAAGTGCACTGTAGAGGCCATGTGTGATGCGTGCATCATGTGACCTCTTTTATACAAAATCTTACTCTTTTTGTATTCCCAAACTGTCCCTCCCTCATTTCTATATATAATATACCCTCTATTTCTATTATTTCTCTCGATATCATGTTGTGCCTAAATTGATCCACTAAAATGTCATATTATATATTTAGCAACTGTTCAAGCAAGTCATGTATTTTAATCTTTGTAATATAAATTTAGTCATGTATTTTAATCTTGTAATATAAATTTAGTCAGTATACTGTATAATGTCATTTTATTGTATGGTATTTTTGGAGTTTAATGCCATTTTATGTCATTTCTCTACTTATATATACATATAAAGTGCAATACTAATACGTTTATACAAAATATATACTCCGTAATTGCTTGATCTGAGACTTGAACTAGCATACTCATCATTGCATGAACTTTTATCATCCCACCAAACACAAACCCCTTGTTCTACATATTAGACATGTATTTTTTACTTTAACTATTTTATATTAACTACCTATAGTAAATTTACACCTGGATATTTTTTACATATATATAAATAGTTTTTCATAAATGTTCTCATTGATCAATATATGTATTAAGTGATAAATACCGACAAATTACATATAATTTTTGGAAGAGTGAGAGAGTTTCTGGGTTTTGGTTCTAGAAGGGGTAAAGTGCAAAAAAATAAAAAAAATCCCTGTTGTTTGAAAATGGCGCAAAAAAAATATATATATAAATAAATAAATAAATTTCCCCAATGTATAAATATGTCCTCAAGTAATTTCAACTTTTAATTTTTTAATTATTTTTTTGGGAATCGTGAAGGGCATTTTAGTCTTTACGTTTATCCCATTTTATTTATATGACAATTAAGTCCTTATTTGCACAGGTTATATATTATAGTAGTGGAATTTGAACATCAAAGGGGTTTTTACAACTTTTTCAAACAACAAGGGCTTTTTTTTTCTTTTTCTTTTTCTTTTTCTTTTTCTTTTTCTTTTTCTTTTTCTTTTTTTTTATTCGCAGTTCACCCCTTTTTAAAATATAAAATATCTCATTTTTATGGATGGTTGTGAAATATTGTTAATTTGTGATTACTTGGCCCTAAATCCTATTAGTCTCTCATGTTCATTTCAAATAGAAGATTGTGAGTTTAAGTCCCCATGGGACCAATGGGTGTATGTGATTTATCAATCAAAATTAATGTATGTGTATATGTGTGTGTGTGTGTTGGATAAGACTTGTCTACTAATCCTAGTGACAGCTGATATGGTTCAATTACAAATACACATATAATCTGCAATTACAAATTCAAGAAAGTGATAAATAAAAAAAATTAGAGAGGGTGACTGAATTTTATTTCAAACAAAGTTATTATCCTTATTTATTACTTTGATGATGCAATTACAAAATTAGGAAAGTGATAAATAAGAAAATTAGATAAGGTGACTTAATTTTATTCAAAACAAAGTTATTGCCATTATTTATTACTTTCATGATTTTGTAATTATAATTTGTAATTAGACCACATCAGTGATTAGTATGGATGACTTATTCACCGGAGAGTAAGCATATGTTTAGTGTTGTTTGACAACCTTTTTCAATATTTTAATTATGTATAAATTGAAGATGCTGATGCAAAAATTAGCACGATCAGCATTGGAGTGTACCCGACTAGCACTATCTCGATCGTCACTTTTTCTTGTCTTGTAGAAATGGCCCCTAGCTTCGGCCCGTGCTAATTTTTGCATTATCAGTTGGCATTTTCTGTGGGAACGTGTACTAATCCCAAAAAAAAAAATCATGATTCTGATCGAACCTAGAGTTTCTTACGCTTTTTAGAAGTGAATATTTGGTAAATTATAATATGTCATAATCAACCATTGAAGATGGCTGAAAATTGAAAATTCGTAACCCAGATTTATCCAAACCAGTAGGAATTGTTTTGGCCATATTTCCCTCTATACAACTCCAATTTACGTAAAATTAGCGTCCAAATAAAGCTAACATCTGGGGCTACTTATATCCAAAAATTATAATTTTTAGATTTTAATAAGTTAGTCTGATTTGCCTTCAAAGTTGCGATTTTTTTAGTGACAAATATATCCAGACCAGCAAGCACGGTTTTGGTCATCTCTCTCTATTCAACTCTGATTGATGCAAAATTAGCTCCAGACGAAGCTAACATCTAGGGATACGTTGTGTCCAAAAATTTTAATTTTTCGAGTTCAGTAAGGCAGCTCGATTTTCCTTTAAATTCGTAGTTTTCTAGGACAGATTTATCTAGACCAACAAACATTGTTTGGAACTCTGATTGAGGCAAAATTAGAGTTCAGACGAAGATAACATTCGGGGCTATGTTGTGCCCAAAAATTAAAATTTTTGGAGTTCAATAAAGTAGTCCAATTTTCCTTTGAAATTGAAATTTTCTGGCAATTGCACAATTCAGAACATATTTTAGTATTTTAAGCATATCTCGTATAATACTTGAAGCTCGTAATTGTTATTCCCCGCACTTAAAGGGATCGAAATTAATGTGCCCTATATTATAAGAGCTTGAGCTGAGTGAAACTTGTAATTGTCATCCCCGTATTAATAGGGATCAAAATCAAAGTGTCATGTATTATAAAGGCTCGAGCTAAGTGAAGCTTGTAATTGTTGTTCCTCGTACTAAAAATGATCGAAATCAAAGTGTCCTATATTATAAGAGTCCAAGCTAAGTGAAGCTCGTAATTGTCGTCCCCGTATTAAAATGGATAGAAATCAAAGTGTCTTGTATTATAAGGGTCTGAGCTGACTGAAGTTTATATTTGTCATTCCCGTATTAAAAGGGACTCGAATCAAAGTACCCCATATTATAAGGGTTCGAGCGGAGTGAAGCTTGTAATTGTTCCTTATTAAAGGACAAGATACTAACTACACCTCATTCCCTTAAAACGGCTTTCAGTTAGGAAAAGGAGAATGAAGGTGACTTAATGTTTCCCTAAGTTTGATAAGCAAATTCGAAAAAACGAGAGGCAACTAATACAAAATATTTAACCAGTTAGGTAGTATAAGTTACACGAAAACCTAAAGGGTATGGATAAACTCAAGGAGGTTGATATAATTATTACCATCCATCCTAATGACTCTACCAATTCGTGATGGGCAAGGAAAAAAGTTAGTTTTATGTCAGAACTCTGTCACCATTAATGTTTTTATAAAAGGAATCGTTGATCTTCAATGAATTCTCCACGGTTGGCCGTCGGGGTGGTGGCTGACGGTGGCCTAAGCATGGGCGAGCCAGTCACTGGTGACAATTTCGTGGTGGGCCGCCCTGGTCGGATAATATGCAAAGATATTCGAGTTAGGGTTTTGGAAGGTCCAGATAAATTAGTCGTGAATGGAGATAGAAGATAATTCTTGGGCTTAGCGACGTTACCGTATTGTTGTTGGTCGAGAATGAATGAAGCTGATCTCCGCTACATTTATTTATATATACACACACACACACACACATATATATATATATATATGTTGTAAGTAAATGCAGTTTGATTAAAAAAGGCTGAAATTAAAAATAGCTGAAAGTGAAATCTCCGGCACGTTTTGGCAGATTCTGGTGGCTTTAGGCGATTTGTTCAAATTGCATTTACTTATAGCTAGGGATGCACAAAAAACAGTGGAACCGAATCGAACCGAACCGACACTTCGGTTGTTCTGGTCTGGGTTCTAAAAATTTGAAACCGTTGGCTTACAATTTGGTTCCGATTCCAGACCCATGGGAACTGGAACCGTATATATATATATATATATATATATGTGATTATATATTTAATTATATATATTATTAATTACATACTACACGTGGTCCACCTTACATACACAATGTTTTGAGTCAATTGCATAATACGTGGTCCACAAAAACTCAACTCTCATCTAAACCTAAACCTAACCTCTCATCTAAACTCTCAAGTTCTGATATTTGAAGCCGCCTCCCCTCCTCTGTCCTTACTCTCACTTTAGTAATTACTTGTTATGTATATGGATTTTCAAAATGCTGTTTTTATTTGTTGTATACAACCATGAAGATTTCAGTTTCATTTTTCTTTGTTTCTTATTTATTTAATTTATTTATTGAGAATTTTTAGTTATTGCAATCTAAAAAGCGTTGCCATTGTCCATTAGTCCCGACATGTTCACATACTGACTTCTCAAAATTTTCTATTCCAAAGAATCTGTAATTGCTTTTCTAAAGCTCCATGGCACCTGGGCATTTTTTACCCTTTATTTTCCCTTTGAGCACTATAGTTGTTACAACAGTGAATAGGTGGGGAACCGTGTCACAATTCAGTTCCATATACACACGGTTCCAGTTCCGGTTCCATTTTTAAATAACCATTGTGGCCGGTTCCAGTTTCTGACGGAACCGTACCAAACCGAACTGTGTACACCCCTACTTATAGCGCGCGCACACACACAGATTTATATATATATATATATATATATATATAATAGATTGCCCTGTTTGGATTGGCTTTTGAAACGCCGCTTTTGGCTTTCTGGGCTTAGAAGTTGTTATAAAGGGTGTTTGGTGCTCTTTTAGCTTTTAGAATAGCATTTTGGAGAAACTGGGTGTGATACCCCTCGGATCCGCGACGCGGGTTGATCAGGCCCGAGCCCAAACCCGAGGGATATCAAGCAATCAACAATCATTAAAGAACACATAATACAAAGTGAACATAGAAATAAGTAATTAAAGCTTGACAGAACTAAAATAGAAACCTCCCATATAGAAAGTCGTA
>JAOTQH010000018.1:4118839-4131628 GCA_025631255.1 Cornus kousa
GGTAGGCATAGGGGATGGGTCTTATATATACACATTATATGCAATGATTGGAACCTACTGTTGGTGAACGTGTCAATAGCAGGCGAAAAACTATGAACGTTTTGCTAAAGAGTTGTTGAGATCCATTGTTGTACTACAACGGCGTGCAGGACAATAATAAAGGGTTGTGATTAAAACATACATAATATGAACATACTGTTGGCTTACTATGAACCAGACAATAGATCACGCGAGGAACTATAAATGTTTTGGTGGAGAGTTGAGATCCACTATTCTACTGCACCCGTGCAACATAGGAGAAACCCAAACCCAAACACTATTCTACTGCACCCGTGCAACAACTTCACATCACGTCCCATCCCTTCCCTTCCCTTAACGCAAAAACTTCATATCATTTATAGAACAACTCCATAAATCCAGATCCCCTCTGGATTTATAAAAACAGAGGATCTGGGCCTTCTTTACTCTCTTACTCTCTATACTTCCTTGATTCTCCTAATTTGAACATATGTCATGAGTTATGGAACTTCTTTTATTGGGTAGCGCACCAAAAGAAATAGAGCAAGGCCAGGTTTGGTCTTATCTCATATTCAAAGGATTGGTGTGTATGACTGCTTTTAACCAACATGTGTCCAAATGATAGTGTTTTAGTCCAAGAAACATGGTCAGTTGATAACAGTATGTCCTTGTTAGCATGTTGGTAATGGCGGAACTAAATTAATCCACCTTTTTGCTCAAATGTGTGATTTTTTGTTAGAGGACAGGGACTTGCTTGTTTTGTCTAAAAACAGTTTTCAGAAAACTGAAACAAGCAGAGTTTCTTTTATAGTTTTTTGTTTTCAGAAAACAAAAAACTGTTCTTAGAGTTACAAATCGAACAAGCCCTAATCTTTTAACCTTCACTGTAGGTTTTAATTCCTACAAAGAAAGGGAAAAGGAACAGGATAGTTGTGTTTGGATTGGCAAGTGGAATGGGATTGACAAGCAATTCTCGCTAATTGTGATTTGTGAAATGACAGGGCATTTTGGCACATCTATTTGACAAAGAAGCCAAGCATTGTCATGGGAATGTTGGCATGTTCTAAGGCAGCTATGCATCTTCTATTCTCACAACCCATGTGATAATAAACCCCACTCCCAGGACGACTTATGCTGACTGAATCCATTAACAGCCAAACAGAGCCTTGACAACTTGTTCGATTTTGACTAGCAATCAACTTGTTGTATAAATCTGTTTTGGGCTCTCCATGACACGAGAGGGCGAGAGTTCTGGCATGGCAAATATTGTAACAGAACTAACTTCACTGATGGATAAGACGATTTGTGGTCCATTTAAGAGCTTAGTTTGAAGCAATCAGACCAAATGTTACCTACTAGGTAACACAAAATACACCTACTCTTGTCCCAACAGGTAATACACCGCTTGGTTTATAACATTACAAGATTTGAGACTTCAAAGTTCAATAATGGGATAACACATTTTCCTGGTCGGGTACCAAGATTCTCCCCAAGTGCCACACCCCTCCACTCCATGTCCCTCTATTAGGGTTTGAAAGCTCCCTTAGTGCCAAAACCCTCCACACCAGGCCCATTATGTTGACTTGAAACCCTAAAACCTATACCTTGGGAACAAACAGAAGATGGCACGTAGTTCATGACCCAAGACTATCTAATAATTTCTAGCCAAGAGAAATTTTAGATAATCCTCCACTAATAAAGGTATTACAAAGAAACCTAAAAATGAATTTTGATTGAACTGAACCACCAAGTGAAGTGATCAAAAACTATCTAATAATTTCTTGCCAGAGGGATACATATAGAGGATTTTTTTTTTCCACTTTTTTTACTAGTAATAAAAAATGTTATCTCGATGAGCATATGGGGTTGATGGTGCTGTGTGAAAGTATGGGACCAATGGTGCTAATGGGGTGACACAAGATAAATATATGGAGAACCAACAGAATGAGGAAAGGGAACACTGCAAGACGACTACGTGCTCCAATACCAACCATTTAATTTGTATCCCTTCTCTCACGACAGAGTTGAGAGTGTCTCAAAGTGAGGAGCCTTCAGCCTCCGTGTCTGCAAAGTTAACACCAAACCCTACCATCACTCTTCTCAAACAATAAAGAACACTGAGCTTCTATATATATATTTCACTCATACAGTCTGAGCAACTTCAGATTTTCAGTCTCTCTGCATAAGACTTTATTTTCCTGAAAACCATGTATCATCAAAATCAGGCACCATCTGTGTCCATTTCAATAAGTTTGACGTCTTGAGGCTATGTGATATGCAACAATATATAATATATATATATATATATAGAGAGAGAGAGAGAGAGAGAGAGAGAGAGAGAGAGAGAGAGTAAACTGCGTACAATTAAATAATCCGTTACTCTCATTCAATGTTACAGAGTAAGAAGTGATGAGAAAAAATATTTTAAAGCTCATCATGAGTTTACAATAATGACCTGGGAGATGGAATACACCAATTTTTACAGTAATAAAACTGAAAAGTTCCTGGATGAAGATTGGATGTGATTCACTTGTACCATACATCAGAAAATTGTTTCCAAGTTATTCTTTTATTTATATCAGTCTAAACATCATAAATATGATGGGTATAACAGTTCAAGCAAGTTTTCAACGGGATATGGATTTTTCATTTCTCTTTTAGTACAACAGCAAAGATAGGAAAAGGTGTTAACTATCCAGAAACAAGAATATATTCACAGATTCTATTCCTCAACTTTCTCCTCGAAAAGTTTCATACACGGGGCTTTAGTGACTGTATAACGATATACGGGCATACATATAGCAACATTGAATCATGCATCCAAGAGCAAAATTTGTAAATCTATCATCTTAAATTAATGGAAGACAAAATGTCATCCTAATTAAACTATTGACACAGGCTTAATCCAACAGAGTAGGTGAGTATGCCAACCTGTCTCTGGAAATTTTGATATAACTCAAGTTGTACCCAAGAGAGCCTTAATAAATGTTTGAGGAGGAACTGATTGCAACTATTGGATGAGGCAGTGAAGGAAAGCGAGACTTCCCTAGGTACTCAGTGCAATAAACATGGAATTCATTCTGAAGGTTCGGATAAATGTGATAGTAAATTAAAAGGAATACTTAAACAGGGAAAACTAGATAAAAATCATAGCATATTAGGCACGTCTTCATCAAGGTTTCAGTGAAAAAAAAACACAGCAAGTTATCTTAGCCACCAAGATCCATACACTATTATGCACAAATTGCATAAGATTCCAGGGCATCATGATTGAACTACCCTTGTGCAATCAACATTGTATAAAAAAGGTGATATTTTCATGAGGAATAATTCCCAATCACTAGCAACTTATCTTGGTTACTGAAGAAGCCTTGAGAGTACTCTTGGAATCCGCAGCTAAGGCTTCAAGATGTTGGATAGCCATAAAGCAACATTATTATATGGCTTTATTCCTCATCAAGGAATTCTCCGCTAAATGCCAGAGAACTTCATCCATAAAGCATTATCCCAGCCAGTATATCATCGAGTTGCCATTTTGTGCAAAAAAAAAATTGTTGTTTTATGAGTTGAATCGGTTGATTATTCTCCTACAATTGCTTCTTTAAGCATTGTGTCCATCTCCATCGCTGTATAGAAAATCCAAAAAGTTTGAATACAATAAACTATTTAGTCATGTTGGTTAGGGGTGCTTTGTCTAAATGCCAAATTTTGATTTTGCAAATTCTCATTGTTTAGGCGGGAGCTAGGTCAACAATCAGTGTCCTAGTTTAGGCATGACAAAGCCATACCTGCAAGTGTCTGTTACATATTCATCGTCATCATTATTCTTGAAGAATTATTGTTATTATTACTTGGGATAAATTGAAACACCCATGTGGTGTATATATAAAGTGCGTATAACACCCCTGTAGTGCCAATTGTGTATATAAGTGGTACACATTTGAAACTTTTGTGCAAAATTTGTCAGGCCACCATCACGAGAGATGACTATTTATTTTAAGACAAAAGTGCCACTTTTTGTTCCGAAAATTCCCCTGGCACTACCACATATATATATGCGTATCGTCTCAACCCTTCCTCTCTCTAGCAGCAAGCACCGTTCCCTCTCTAAGGTGTCTCTTTCTCTCTCTCTACATCTATCTCTGTTTCACTCCGAATATATACCCCCAAACACCATCAGTGCATTGCATATTTCTTCTCTCCTCCAGTCGTCTGAGCTCCATGATCGGCCGAGATAACCAATTACAGAGACAAAATATGCCTACGGCCAAGGACCATGGCCAGAAAATTCATCCCTAATGCCTCCACCAATTTTACCACCAACTCACCCAAACCCAGTTATATCATCCTCTCTCTCTCTCCCTCCCTCCCTCCCTCTCTCTCTCTCTAGCAACAAGGCCATCTCTCTCAGACCGAGCTCTCTCTCCCTCCTCCGTTTGACACTACCCTGGTCTGGATCGGCTGGCCAACAACATATTTAGCCCAAGCATAGTCCTGCAAATTCTTAACAGCAAACAGTTGTATTCAACGAAAGAGAGAGAAAGCTTTAAGGACTGAAGTGACAAAACCAAGGGGCCTCAAGCTAGCCCTTTGTTTGCTAGGCCTATCACTGTGCGTCGCTTTGGGAATCAAGTGTTGATGAAGTTGTGTAAAGCTTTTGATGCAGATGATAAGTCGAAGAGGGGACGGAGCTCTGGTGAGAGAGACAGCGAAGTTGATGAAAACGTCGCCGGCAAGAAATCAAGAGGTGGGGATAACAATGGGGTTCTCCGTACAAGTCGAATCCAAATACTTTGTGCATTTAATCGAAATCGAAACTTTGAGAATCCAAATGATTTTAATTGAGAGAGAGAAACATAGACTGGGAATGACTGATGAAGGGGAGAACCACAACATCATTTTGATAGTTGTTTCAATTTTTTTCCTTACATCATCCCATGGGCATTTTGGTAATTGTATTGCTCCGTTAACGGCAGGTTGACATAAAGGACCTATTTGAACCAAATCATTAGGAGATGAGTGTTTTTAAACCAGGCGGGCTGTTATATGCACTATAAATAAACCACGGGGGTGTTTTCTGCAATTTATCCTTATTGTTATACTACGTTAGATACTACTAGATAATGCCAACAGGGCATCTTGGTGAGACCTCCATTTTGAAGTACAGTCATACTTTGTTTACATAATATCCCGACGAGCCAAGGAAATCAAATTTTGTTTTATACTCTCCTTATCATAAAATTAAGGGTAAATATAGGAAATTGTATCATACCACCTCAGCATTATAGTTTAAGCAAATAAAAACTACTTCTCACAACCTCAGACTCCTCTCTACATAATTTAACAAAGAAACTGTTTGTGAGTTGAAAAACAAGAAAAATAAAAAATAAGAATAAAAAAATATTACAAAGGCCTGCGCAGCCGTTCTACTTGGTCTAGAAACTCAAAAGTGTCATCTGCAACATGGAAAGCAATTTATCTGAACTACAATTTCATTAGCTTAGCCAATAACATATAAGAGGAAACTTTATCCAGGCACTTCAATAGTCTCAATTATAAGAGGAGGAAAAAAAGACCTATACGAACAGAAATTTGGCAGGAAATGACTTTATTGAAATCCATAAAAGTAAGAAAAGCTATTTACAATATTCTTGATACTTGTTGACATTTTACTCTCCGTGTCGGAAAATGGATATGCAAAAAAATTAATAAACAAATACAAATACAAATACAAATACAAATTGGTACCTCAATGATGGGACCCAGACTTATCAGACCTAGATCGAGGAATAGCCAAGATGGCTACAAGTCCACTGGCAAAGGCTGCTACTGCTGCCACAGCAAAGGATGGTGAGTTACCACCACCAAAAAGCTGATCCAATGGTCCACTTCCAACAGACACCACAACCTGTTCTCAAACAGCAAAGCTTCATCACCTAAATGGCTAAAAACATGAACAGTGGATATACATGCTATCAAAAGCTTTCCTCTAATTTTTAAGTGCGCTAGTGTAGTTAGTTCCTCACTCGCATTTATTTAAAACGAATAGCAGAAAGGTTTAATAACGAGCACTAAGAAAAAACAATGGCTAAAACATAATGCAAAGGATAGATATTTTCAATTTTTATTCATCATAGGCTCCAACAAATTCCAATAGTCTATAAAGATTTTTTCCTCCACTTAGGCCAATATGTTTTCATGCTTCTCATAAATGCATTGTTTAGAGGAATAACACAAAAATGTCCTACAATTGATTTAGCATGATTTCAGGTCAAACTCGGCCACCAGCAGTTGATAGTAACCAGTTGACCACCTTTTGTCTCATCATCATCATTAACATCATAATTTCAATTTTTATTAAAGTATTCATGTTACCAATGCATGCTTGCCTTAAATACTATGGTCCTAGACATTTATACAACAATGCTTCTCCCATAGTGCATAAATAGTCCAGATGGATTTCAGTGATATGCATTCACAGTGAAACTTTATGCACACAGTCAACACAAAAAAATAAAGGATTTTTTTTTATAAAATAATGGTTTTAGTTTCAACATCACAATGAAAATTACTGTTTGTTTGCAAAAAAAATGAAGCATTACCGTGTCCAATTAAATAATCCGGAACTCTCATTTAATGGAATGCACACACTTGAGGTACATCAAGTACATTGTCGGAGAGTAGCAGATTCAGTTGTACATGGAGTTGAACAGGGCGTATGCAATATATATATTAACTGAACTATGCTAGGAACTAAGCTACCTAGCCAACATTACACTACTCTAGGCTAAAGATAGAAGTTATATTACAGGAATATAAAGTGTTGGGTGGATGTGGTAAGTCCTCTTGATATATTTTTGCCTATTATAAATGGGATGGAATGATGATTAAGTGGCTACCGGTAATGCGAGTCACTTTCACTTTTAAGCAGTGTCCAAGAACCATTTTTGCACGAGAAGAGCGTCCACTGCATGTCCGTTGTGCGTCTGCAGCATGTCAATTGCATGCTCATTTCTTTAAATAAAAAATAAAAAATTAAAGAACGTTTTTTGGAGTGTCTGACGCGTGACACGGATATTTCGTCCTTCTCTGTGTCCATGCTTCCTAGCTGAACATCCATGTCCTCCCATTCCAATTAGCCTATCTTGGGTGTATACAGTACCAATATTGTTGTGCAAAACAACTCTTGACGAATTACCGTTATCTCCATGGTAAAATACCACAACCATAAGTCAAAATAAATGTACATTGTACAGTGTATATCCTCTTTAAAGATCGGTATGTCCATTAATTCAGTCATTATAGAT
Source organism: Cornus kousa (assembly GCA_025631255.1). NCBI lineage: Eukaryota > Viridiplantae > Streptophyta > Magnoliopsida > Cornales > Cornaceae > Cornus > Cornus kousa. Next base: position 4,126,165 of record JAOTQH010000018.1, read on the forward strand.
AATGCCAAACCCTCAAGTTATCTTTGACCAAGATGTTCCTCCCCTTCCAATTAGCCTAGCTTGGGTGTATTAGACAGTACCAATATTGTTGTGCAATGCAACTATAATGACTTTGCCATTATCTCCATGGTAAAATACCACCACCATAAGTCAAAATAAATGTACATTGTACAGTGCATATCCTCTTTAAAGGTCGGTATGTCAGACATAATAGACCATGCCAAACCCTTGAGTTATCTTTGACCACCCCCTCAATGATTGATTTGATAAACATGTGAGGAACTTCAGTCCGAGCATAAAGTAGGATTGAATTTAAAAGTTGAATTTGATCCTCTTAATCCCTCATAATAATCATTATGCATTATAGTAGATCAAATATATGGTTAATGTCTTCTTTGGTAAATTTGATGATGTTAAGCATGAGATCAACTTTATGTGTTATTTTTTACCCACTTAGTAAAATAATCGTTTGCTAGACTCACAACAATGATCAAATAATATTCCTAGGATGATCAGGGCAAAAGCCTATTGATATGGCTCAACCGCCAAACTAACACTTTTTATATATGCATCATTTCCATAGCAATGCCCTCTACATGGAGGAGAGGTTCTATGAAATGAAAATTATGAAATTGCATTTCTTTTTAGAGAATTAGATGCAACCTTGAGCCAAATACATTTAAGTAGACCAATGGATTGGAGCTACCCTTAGGTGGACTCCAAATTAAATGCCCCAAATTAAAATTAATTCATTGCTCGGTAACCGGAGAAGGAATAAAATAAATCAGTTCAAGGGTTTATTTCAACTAAGCTAAAAATGTTTAATCAAAAGCTCCATGGAAGATATGTATATTCAGGGAATGTTTTGAGTTAGAGAGTACTCCATATTTCTCAGCCCTAATGAAAATTAATCTCCCCTCCTCCTTCCCCAGTACATAAGTCAAGGCAACAAAAGCTAATGTATACAATTAAATTTTTTTAGTTTTTTTTTCCTGGTCAAGTATAACACATACCATATCCCATTTTAGACATGAACCTTGCACCTCCCACTCTGAGAGTGGCAGAAAATACTACTCAAGCTAAACAGTTGGTGATAGAGATAACTTATCTGCTTCTGCGAATTGCTTGCACAGCCATGATGGCATCATGTGGGCATTTGGGATTTTTACTACTAAGTGGAGAACAATTTACAAGGTTTCATAGATTACCATCACTAATGTTTGACGAGTTAGAAGCACGGTTTAAACTGTCGGCCGAGACGGGGCGACTTGACTGAGTTGTAACTGACTCGGGTAAGACTCAATCCTGCTATGACTAAGTATACCATTGAGAATGAAAATCACAAGGGACTTGGGGGTGACTCAGCTCAAATGGCCAAGTCAACCCTTTTAAGTTAGCAAGACCCAATTTTGTCCATTTTTCTCCCCCTCTCCCTCGAACAGCCCTCTCACCTATAAACTCGTCCTAAATCATATCTATGAATCAAACCTCAAAAATATAAGATCGTTACCTGGATCAGTGGATCAACCCAGATTTATTAGATTTTGGAGTTAAATGACACGATTAGGCTATAGTGTGCAAGGTCGAATAAATTTCATGACCGAGGTTTCCAATACCATTGTGTAACACCTATTACACCCCGCATCCGTTAAACCACAACCGCATCTGTGAGGTGATTTTAAACGTTGGTTGGAAGTGTTTGCATAAGAAGATTCCTTAATGCCATTTTAGCAATGATAAAAGATTAAGAAATAAACAACAAACACAAAAGAAAAAGAGTGAATCATACCTGTGGGACCACAATCGCCAGGTTCAAAACACCCATTGATAACCCTGCAGGATTGAACCATCTAATAAGCACTCAAAGCCCCAAATCTCCAAAATTATTTAAAGTAAAACATTCCAATAATAACCCACCTTGGCCAAGTCCCAAAGACTCAATACGTGTGGATATCAAGGCATATGGAACACTGTAAGTGATCTGCAAAAAATTGTTTCAAATAAAGCAAAAAATAGTTAAACAGAGTTTTCTTGCAAAGCCACAAAAGAAAAATATTCAGATCTGGATGTCTGAATTACCGACCTCACTCTGACCTCCCTGTTTTGAGTAATAAGGTCAGGCCCCACTACATAATGGACTAGCCTGAGTAGGTAATCTATTCTTCCAGTTATCTTGAACTATTTTTTTTTTTTTTTTTTTGGGTATAAGTTCACGTTTTTCTTGACGGGGGAGGGAGAGAGAGTAATGACATATTTGAAGGTGACTTTGCCAGGCAGATTTCATATTAATGGCTAGGATCAACTGGGAGATATCAACTAAAGGTAAGAATAGGTCAATTAGATGTTGGCGAGGTAGAGTCCATGAAAAATGGCAGTTATCTTTTCAGTTTTTCCTTTTAATTCCTTTAGAAAATTACTAGAAAGTGAGACAAATATTTTTATTCCTTGTAGAAGCATAATGCAGCGACTTACCGCCAATGGAATGCCAAGAATTGCAAAAACTATTAGCGCAGCAATTACAACGCCATTTGGAGGTAGATCATCGGGAAAGTCCATATTGCTCACTATGTAAGAAAGTACGAGCATTGATACAAAGCAGATCGACATAAGGATGTTTGAAATTCCCCACACAACACCAGCTCCCAACTTCCGGCAGAGCTTCTCCATCAGAACTGAAGTTATCCCAAGAACTACAGAATTCAACATCAGACCAAACGAACCCATTCTCACTCCAACATGATAACTCTGCCCTTCATTTGGCTTGCCGTGATAAATTTCTCGACCCATCCAATCAGTATCAAAAAGAAGAAATGGAAACCATCCAATCCAAGTCAGGGAAGTAACAAGAAGGATTACCCAGATTGGCCCTGTGAGATATCTGAAAGTTCCAAACAATTCCCAGAGGAAAGCTTCTTCAGCATGGCTTGACTGCTCCAACCTTTCTTCAGGGGCGGATCCATTGTTGGAATTTAGGGGCAACTCGTTGGCTGCAGAGATGCTCACATATGTAGTGATTGCAATAAAAACAATGTCAAGAATGAAAGCAGACTTGAGGTTGGCACAGTTGACATTGCATGAGGAAGTGACAGTGAATGGGAAAACCTTGTACCAGTTACTGAATGCTCCAGTGGCAAAGCCGAGAACATTACCAACAGCCATAAAAAGCGAAAAATAAGCATTTGCCACTCGAGTCCTTCGGTGATCCTTTCCTAACATGACAGAAATTAACAGAAGACGAACATCAATTTGTTGCCAATTTTATTAATTGATCTTATTTTACCCGAGAATGCACTTGTGCTGGAACAAATGTGTGGAAATGGTGTTTTCTCGAAAGCCAAAACAGATGCATAATCTAATAAGCGGAATTTTGAACAGAGTAATACATAAGTAAGAGAACAAACAAGACCAAAATAGATGCAAAATCTAACAAGCAGAATTTTAAATAGAGTAACGCATAAGGAAGAGAACAAACAATACTAGCTAATACTATACAATTCCTTCCTGCAATCCGTAAAGAGAACCACAAAATTGGGGCTACTTATTTTCATTTATATCCATTTAAAAACTCATGTTTTAGGTTTATTCAACATGTTTGGGTCTGTAGCTTGAGTAGAAGTTAATTATGATAATCCATCAAAAGAGGTACAGGATATGGATGATCCACTGTAGTTTAAAATCAGCTAATTAAAACTTCCTGCCAATAGATTCTGTGTATGTAACTGCAAACATCCAAAACCATAATAGCCATTTTGTAAAGTTAAGAAGATCTCTGTGCAGGGCCATGCAAATATTATTCATTTATATCCATGTAAAAATTCATGTTTTAGGTTTATTCAACATGTTATGTCGGTCTGTAGCTTGAGGAGAAGAAATTGATTACGATAATCCATCAGAAGAGGTACAGGATATGGATGATCCACGGTAGTTTGAAATCCGTTAATTAAAACTTCCTGCCTAATTGCCTATAGATTTTGTGTATGTAAGCTGCAAACATCGAAAACCATAATAGCCATTTTGTAAAGCCAGGAATATCTCTGTGTAGGGCCAGGCTAATATTCTCTATATCATTCCAATTTTATCGGACGGGACAATAAGACCTGTCTTACCATAAGATACTAGAAGACCTTTGTGCTGCACTTCTTCATATTGGTTTTTAGGCGTGCAATACCAAGTCTAGAGATTTATGTTTGAAGTGCTATAAATCAGCTAATACCATAGACGAGGCATCACACTATGAGAGATAAGATTCTTGGTAGTTTTTAGTAATTGTAGAAATATCATAACAAATAGTGGTTTTCAAGAATAATATTAAAGGAAAACATTTCAAAAAAATAATAATAAATAAATAAAGTTCATTAGTTTCATTTTTTTAATGGGCGAAATAATTTGCATCCTACGTTTTGAACGGACAAATTTTTATATGTTTTTATTATTATGTTTAACAAATTTGGCCAGCCTTTCAGAAATTGGGGCTGAACTCAACCCAATATATGCTCTAAATTCAATTTGTTGAAGTTCAGAATTTTGAAAAAAGACTTGATTGACTAGAGTCTAAAAAGAGTCTATCTAAGACCTTGGCATTATTATAGTTGAAGGAGCATAGTTGCCATGGAACTAAATCAAGTGGGCAAAGTTGTCCATCCAACTAAATACCAGAGCATTACGCAACAGCAACACCTAGTCTAAAAAACTAAACAAAAACAAATAAAAAAGCTATAATTGCAAAGATGCCCTCACAAAGATGGTAATTCAGATTTCGGTAGTGACAGAGGAAAGAACATCTTCCACCATAAAGATTAAATTAGGGTTTAAATTTACTGCTCAATAAACCAACAATTCAACGAAAACAATACAAATTCAACTCCATATATATAGATATAGATATATGCATGTTTGGATTGGAGAGGCTTACCAGTGAGATCGGCAAGCAAAGCTCTACAAGGTCCCTGAGTCATGTTGTTAGCAACATCGAGCAACCAAAACCCTATCACAAAAGCAACCACAGCTCTCTTCTTAGTCCCACCTCTGTCCCCGAACAACCATCCGATATCGGCCGAGAAGCCGATGATGAGAACGGCGATGATAATCGCAGTTGCTCCGAAGAAGATGAACGGTCTCCGGCGTCCGAATCGACTGGTGGAGCGGTCGCTCATGTGGCCGACCAACGGCTGGACCAAGAAGCCGGAGAGCGGACCGCAGAGCCATATCACGCTGGCCCAAGCGTGTGGAATCCCCAGCTCCTGCACGTACGGCGTCAGAAGCGAGAGCTGCAAAGCCCACCCGAATTGTATCCCGCACGCCACCGACGCCACCCTCAGCAACCGCCGTCGTGGAATCCTACCTCGAACCGGCTCCCGAACCGCCGCTCGAGCCCTGACTCGTTGGCGCTCAGCTTCCGGAATCGCCATCTTAACACACCTCTCTCTCTATAAATATATATATATATATATATATATATATATAC
>JAOTQH010000018.1:4131728-4147827 GCA_025631255.1 Cornus kousa
CAAACTTTTTATTATTATTATTATATATATGGCTTGTTACAGATAAATTTGATAAATTGAATGAAAGGCAAAATAGTCAAGTTAGTAGTAGAAGAGCTTTGGCAAACTTTTTGCCAAACAGATAAAAAAAACTCTTCCAAGATTAAAAGCTCTTCTACAATGAAATTCCCAAATAATGACACATAAGCCAAATAGAAGTGATGACTTCTGCTTCTTTTTTTCTGTAGTGTAAAAGCAAAAGTAAAAGTTATGCCAATGAACCATAAGTGAAAACTTTATAAATAAAGTGACTATGTTTCATCTTTGCTCTTGCTATTGTGCTCTCATGATTCAAACGTATGTTAGCCTCTCTAAAAGAAATGTCTCCTTAAAAAAAATATAAGAAAATTAAATCAACTTATAAGAAATTGACCCATCGGATAGAAAATTAAATCAACTTATAAGAAATTGACACATCGGATTGAGTATAACCAAATCAACACCCAATTTAATTAATTAATCGCATGTGATTAATTGTTAGATTAAATTAAGCTAATTAGAATAGAAAGACCGAGATTTTATTATTTTCCTTTAAAAGTTAAATTTTCCACATATATCTTCCGTTGCAAAAACTCAGACACTACTAAGTAGAAGCTACAGGGAGTCTTGAATGGAGCTTAAATGATCTATTCTGGAATTTCTACTCAAATATTAAATGCTTTGAACTAAGGACATGATTGGTCTCAGTAACACGCATCCATTTTAATATTGAGAAACTGATTGTGTGAATAAATTAAGAAATTTATTTAAAGGGAGAGGAGACATTGAACACGATAATCCATTGTGTAAAATTTTAGCTTTTATAAGTGTGTAGCCAATCCAAGATGTTGAGGTCAAACAAGAGAAGATTTGCAGAGAATTGGAGTAGCATGAGACCGACACCAACAGGTTAAACTAAGCTATAAAGCTGTTACATCCTGTCTATTTGCAAGGAAATTGTCCCACTCATGCGACACGGTTAGTGTTGAGGACTGTACATAGCGTTTGCATGGCATGAGTATTAAGTTCTAGAGCGTTTTAAATTTGTGCGAAATTTTAGAATATTGTAAAGAGGAATGAGGAATGATAGAACGCTGCAAAGTTGATTAAAGTTGATAGGTTGAAGAAAATTGGAGAATTGTAGAGAGTTTTTAATATCTAAGAATATTTAGATGAGACTTCAGAAAATTGTTACTAACCATTAATTATAACGCATTTTAGTAGTGAGATACCTATATAAGGTGAGAGTTGACAAACAAATATGGTAAAATACATTAGTGTAGAGGTCTTTCACGAATTGAATTCTTTAAATAATAAAAGCATATTCACATCTGTCAATAAAATGGCAGTGCAAAGAGTACAATTATATATATACACGGACCAACAGACACATTAGATTCTCACTGTATTTAAATATATTATTTAAATTATAAGATGCTAAAAAAATTCTTTTCTATATTTTGAAGAGTCTTGTAGAAATGGAAAAATATAGGAATGATAAAAATCTATATATCTCGCGGGATATAGAACGAATTATCCTGTATATTGAAGAATACATGAAGTGTTGAAGTACTACCATAAATAATAATGAAAAGAATCAGATTTACGGATATGTTCAATCAGCTTTCAAAAAAGAGCAATTAGTTAGTACAAGGTTCAAGGATAGTTTGGTTATGTATGACTCCATTTATCAACTTTCTGTAATATTCAGTTGTTTGTATGAAATAATCCTTACATCTGATAATTCTCCTTTACAAAATATATATACGTATATAATAAGTATATGTATAGAGAGAGAACAAACTTAAAGTTAATAATTTTTTAGAACCTATAAAAGTACAGAGGATTATACACTATTCTATATGAATGTTTTTATATTTGTGATACTTTGTCTTTTCTCCAAAAGATTATTCGAAGGAAAAAAGTTAAAAAACTCAAAACTTAACACCGGTAACACCGGAAATTACAACTGAAATGGTCCTAGTGTACTAATGATAGGGCCATTTAATTAAAAGGAAGATGGTCCATTCATTTTCAGCATTCTATGATTGGTCTCTAACTAATTGATTGTTTGAGGCCTTGCCCAAGTCGAGCCCAATCTAAACGAGGGATAATTTCAGTTAAAATAGGCCCAGTTCTAAATTTCGCTCCTTAAAGGTCAGGTATATGTTTTGTTTCAATATTGCCATTTAAAATCTATATTTAGGGCATGGTCTCTATTAGATGCTAGATTGCTAGGCTACGTGTGTATTAATACTTAAACCATAGTGTTAAACATATGAAATTGACTAGATTAATTCATTCAATTTTATGATCAAAACTCTTTGATGGAAAGATTTTTAACCAGGCTCGCGAATGAAATCAATATTCCATAATTGTAAAATTAGAAAGTTGAAATCATTAAACTATTTGTCTACACACGGTTGAGAATGAACTCTTCGAATCACTAATGTAATGAAATGACAAGATGACACGTGTTCTTCTTTTAAAATATGTATTAAAAAATATATATTTAATTTTTCATTATGCAATGAATTATACAATTTCATTATCTTTCTAAAATAGACACGTGCCAAATCTAAAGATTTGTACCAATTTCATTATCTATACTGTATTCTTGTTGAGAGAGAGCCAACTCCATTATGTGAAACTTGTTAAATATTACAAGAATTTTATTCATAATTATGCTAATGAATGGATTCTCAAAAAGCAAAATCCTATTCTCTTTTTTTGTTTAAAAAAAAAAAATTTGAAGAGAATGAATCGCTAAAATGCGCTGGGATGCGGCATACCGCAGCGTGAACATGACATTTCTAGGATTTGTGGCTTTTTTGGCCCATTAATTACGACTTTATATTTGTTTTTTCAAACTTTCCAAGTGGAAATCAAATACCCAACATGATTGACTGAGGAATGGCCCCTTGTGTCAGCTTTCTAAATAAAGTGACCCATGTTTCATCCTTGCACTTGCTATTGTGAATTCATTATTCCGGCGCACGTTAGCCTTTCCAAAAGAAAATATCTCCTAAAAAATTATAAAGAAGTAAATCAACTTATAAGAAATTGCCACGTCGGATTGAGCAATCTCCCAGCTTGCCAAATCACCCCCAATGCTTTTCAAGAGTGGGCATCTTTGCTTTGCACCTCCATCATTGTCATTGAGGACCCCTATCCAATATATAAGATAGATTCGCATATTATGGGCTTAACAGTCAATAAGCCCATTGGGCTTCACCCAAGAAGGGCCAATACACTGTATAGGCCGATTATCATCAATCGAAATGCTAAATCAATCTCCATTTATAGTCTTGTGGTAATGAAGCTTTCAAGGTCAACTCCCCATCACCAAACTCACACTCATGATATTTTGATAAGAAAGTAAAGAATCAGATCCTCTCCATTACTTTTTATCTGGCCAACTTTCTGATTCTTGGTTGATTCTTGATTGGTTTGGTATATTGCTGGGAGAAGAATTCTCTTCAATTAAATCTTTCTCATAAATTTCGAATTCTTTAATTTAGTGGTTCAGATATAGTCACGTCATCATTTTATTTAACCAACCTGAGTTAGAACTGCATGATTGAGATTTGCGGAGTTTAAAAGAAATTTTGCTGGAGAGGATCCATTTCCACATCGCACATTATATAACTAAAAACATTACCATGTCCAAAGAAATTCTAATCCATCTAATCGAGTATCAGAACACGAAAAAAGACCAAAAAGATGAAGGAATATAGAAGATTTTAATCTAAAGGGTAAAATCATATAATTTGTGTAAGAATATATGGCTTCCAAATTTGCTAAGTGAAGTTTTGCTTTATGACTATGTACTTAGGTAGTAAGTGATGTATACAAATCTTATGATATCTATACTTTTCAAAATGAGTTGGGGATTCGAATCTCAGTGAAGTCATGTATGAGTACTCTAAAAAAAAATCTACATAACAGGTAATGTGAGACTCCAACAAGAAAAACATAGGTGTAATTTGTTTGTGGCAATGCTGGTGTCACTATAACTAATCCCAATATTAATGAGTGCTCTTAGTGACTTCACATCTTAGCTAAATGATGAATTGTAACTTCTAATTCAACCCTTTCCTAAAAACATGCATTGCATTCATTTCAGATTTTCAACATTGATTCAACAGCTTTAGCATAAACATTATCAAGGTTTTGCATCACTGTCCCTCACTAAATCATTCAAGAATTTGCATACCATGAAAATCGAATCATGATGGTACGATGAAATATTAGCATTACAAAATATGATAATATGTTAAATATTACAAAATATGACCACACAGATGTTAAACATTACAAAATATGCATTTCAAATCAGAGACTTTTTATAAAGTCGTCATATTTTAAGTGATAAAAATATTAGCATGACATTTGAAAAACATTGAAAGAAATCCGACTAAGGTTATAATAAAATTCGATTGGGGGAACTTGGATCACAAAATATATTATGTTTTATGTACATAATAGAGAAACATAATATTCCAAGTTTAACCTTCTGCATTCATATCTTCTAGTTCCGTACAGATTGTACACATGTAGAGTGTTGAGGCCACCATTTAGTTTGCTCACCACAAAGTCAACTGAGTGGAAGGATTAAATAAATTGAGCACCAACTCTTTTCATTAATAATTATTAAGTGGTCCTATTTTGGTTTATTGAGCACACTATATGGTTCAATTGAAAAGGAGTGGACAAATGGGCACCCTAATTACCCATTTAAAAGTTGGATAAGTCTAAAGTTCAAATACATAGACTCAAAACATTTTTCTATGACAATCATTTTTAGTAAATAAATGGACTAATTGCACATTTTTTGAAAATTTTCAGACATGTTTATATAGTCAAAATAGAAAAAATTGGATCACATATCAACTTCTTGATAGACATTATAATTGAACAATTTGGGAAAGCTTTAAATGGAAGATTGAGCTAAATGGAAAGAGAATTTCAAAATTAGGTTACAGAATAGAACTTTTCAGTCTTTTAAAGCAAAATATATATATATATATATGAAGTAGGATTTAGTGTAAATTTTTTCTATAAATAATGGACACAATGAGACAAGTGGTTGAGGGAACTAACTTCTAGCCAAACAAGTGAAGAGGAATGGCCCCTTGGCAATATACTATATATACATACATACAGATAAAATACCAGTGATGTAATGTTCTCGACTGTAAGCCTACATCATATGTATCACACAAAATTATTATTACACATATATATAAACCATATATATACATATATATAGTTTTTTTGTGTATATATATGCGCATGGCCTAAAAAGTGGTAGATGCCCATAAATATTTTGATTCAGTGTTGTGTCTAGAAGGGGTCTTGCTTTTCTTCTCTGTATCATCCCAATTTCATGGGATAAAGATTTAATGGAACTAACCATTGATCATGAGAAGTGTTAAAGATCAACACTGATCTACTTACAGTTTTAGGAAATTGATCACTGTCCAAGTAAAAAACCTTGATCGCATCAAGAGGTCATGATCAACAAATTTAGACTTTGATATTTTTATTAAATGAAAGGATAGTGATGGGACTGCTTTAATGAAGATGCCATTAAGCAGGAGAAGGATAGTTATCCATTGGCAATACGGACTCTCTTACCAATGGGCACTAGCTTAGATGGTATAAGCGCTTTTCAAAGTTGAAGTTGGGTGAGTGTGCATTTGCGCGTTCAGAAAATACTCGCATCTCCCTACTAGAATCCAAATATACGAAGAAAAAAAAACACTATAGGGTCTAGAAGGTATAAACGCTTCTCCCCAAATAGGAAGTTGGGTGGGTATGCATTTGCTTGAACTTTCAAACGTGTTCAGAAAATACTCAGATCTGTCAACTAGAATCCAAATATACGGAAAAAACACTAGGTCCTAGATGGTATACGCGCTCCTCCCCAAATGTGTTTTTTTTTCTTCGTATATTTGGATTCTAGTACACAAACGTGAGTATTTTCTATATATATACATGAGCGTGTTGTATACGTGTACCATACGTGAATTAACTAACTAGGGTCATGATCAACAAAGAAAAAAGCAATGATATTGATCTGTATGCTGTTTTATTCAAACATCTCATCAGTATAAAGGATTTGCATTTATGTTATTCTCTCCCAATTGTTAGTGGGGTATAAACTTAAAGCCTCTTTATGCAAAGACATGCACTTCCTATCTCTGACTGATCAAGATCAGTACACCACTGCACAAACAAACCTTTTTCATCACCAGGAATTATCACTACTGCACCCAATAATCCCCTCAATCACTCCATTTATAAACTACTTCTCTTCCTCACCTTGTCCTCTGCAACAACCAACAAAGTTCAGTTTTTTCTTCATCTGATCACTCACTCTATATCTATATCTTGCCATGTCTCTCCTGTATGTTTTCTTTGTTGTGTTGTTGCTCTCTCTTTCGAGCTATCCTTATGTTACCGCGATTAACCAGACTCAGTTCTTCACTCTCGCGAAAAAGTCCCTCTCGGGGGACTCCTTGGCCTATTGGGATGTCACAGGAGCGAAAAATGTTTGCAGCTACGCCGGAATTGGCTGCAACGATGAAGGGTATGTTGTGAAGATTGATGTCTCCGGATGGTCACTGTCTGGCCGCTTTCCTGAAGATGTATGCTCTTACCTGCCTGAATTGCGCGTTCTGAGACTCGGCCACAACAACTTCCAGGGCGGTTTTCCTGACAGCATCACCAACTGCTCTCTGTTGGAAGAGCTTGACATGAGTTTTTGCTATCTGACAGGGTCACTGCCGGACTTTTCACGAATGACCTCTCTCAGGACACTTGATATGTCATACAATCTCTTCACAGGCGAGTTCCCTATGTCGGTGACTAATTTAACCAATCTCGAGGTGCTGAATTTCAATGAAAATGGTGAATTCAACTTATGGCAACTTCCTGAGAGCATTTCCGCATTGACAAAGATCAAAATCATGATCTTGACAACGTGTATGATGCGCGGTCCAATTCCAGCATCGATAGGAAACATGACATCTCTTGTTGATCTTGAATTGACCGGCAATTTCCTAGTGGGGCAGATTCCGGCAGAGCTTGGATTGCTGAAGAACCTGCAAAAGCTTGAGCTTTACTACAATCAGCTGGTTGGTGACATACCTGAGGAGCTGGGGAATCTGACAGAACTAATAGAGTTGGACATGTCAGTAAACAAATTGAGAGGAAATGTGCCGGAGTCTATATGCCGCCTTCCCAAGCTTGAAGTTCTGCAGCTCTACAACAACAGCCTCAGTGGAGAGATCCCAACTGTGCTCGGAAACTCAACCACCTTGACCATGCTATCGCTCTATGACAATGACTTGACAGGACAAGTCCCGCGAAATCTAGGGGGATCATCACCGATGATATTGTTCGACTTGTCAGAGAATCAACTCTCTGGAGAGCTGCCTAGAGAGATTTGCAATGGAGGTAAATTGATCTACTTTCTTGTCTTGGAAAATATGTTTTCTGGAGAATTGCCTGAGAGTTATGGAAAGTGTGAGTCTCTTCTTAGGTTTCGAGTTAGTGATAATAATTTGGAGGGCCCAATACCTGAAGGAATTTTAGGCCTTCCCCATGTTTCAATCATTGATTTGGCTTACAATCGATTGAATGGTCCGATTGCCAAAGCAATTGGAAATGCTAAAAACTTGTCAGAGCTTTTCATACAGAACAACCAAATTTCTGGTGTTTTGCCACCTGAAATTTCTCAAGCTTTCAATTTAGTGAAAATTGATCTTAGTAACAATCTTCTCTCCGGTCCAATACCATCCGAAATTGGCAACCTAAGGAACCTCAATCTGTTGGTGCTGCAAGCTAACAAGTTAAATTCTTCCATCCCAACGTCACTTTCTTCACTGAAGGCTCTCAATGTTCTTGATCTTTCCAACAATCTCTTGATGGGGAGTATCCCAGAAAGCCTTTGTGAATTGTTACCAAACTCTATGAACTTTTCGTACAATCTGCTTTCTGGTCCTATTCCTGCTTCATTCATAAAGGGAGGTTTGGTAGAAAGTTTTTCGGGAAATCCAGGTCTCTGTGCTCCAGTCTATCTTAATTCATCAGACTCAAAATTCCCCATGTGTTCACAAACTTATAACAGAAAGAAAATAAACTGCATCTGGGTGATTGGGGTTTCAGTGGGGATTGTCATTGTCGGAATTGTGTTGCTTATAAAGCGTTGGTTCAGTAAAGAAAGAGCCATGATGGACCATGAGGAGACCTTGTCTTCTTCATTTTGCTCATATGATGTGAAAACCTACCATCGACTAAGTTTTGATCAACGACAGATAGTCGAAGCCTTGGTTGATAAGAACATAGTGGGGCATGGAGGGTCCGGGACAGTGTACAAAATCGAGTTGAGCAATGGGGAAGTTGTTGCTGTGAAGAAACTTTGGAGTCCAAAAACAAAAGATTGTGCTTCAGAGGATCGATTGTTGTTAAACAAGGAGCTGAAAACCGAGGTTGACACTCTAGGAAACATTAGGCACAAGAACATAGTGAAGTTGTATTGCTACTTCTCGAATTTGGATTGCAGCTTGTTGGTCTATGAGTACATGCCAAATGGAAACCTTTGGGATGCACTTCATAGAGGAAAGGTCCCCCTGGATTGGCCTACTCGCCATAAGATCGCGCTGGGGGTGGCACAGGGTTTGGCCTACCTCCACCATGATCTGTTGTCACCAATCATTCACCGAGATATCAAGTCGACCAACATTCTACTGGACATCAATTACCAGCCAAAAGTTGCAGACTTCGGCATAGCCAAAGTTCTGCAAGCAAGAGGAGGGAAAGATTCCACAACCACTGTCATTGCCGGGACTTATGGTTATTTGGCCCCGGGTAATTTTCTAATCCAACTCAACTTTATTGCAGTTACTTGTCATGAAATTTTGCTATATTGGATTGATTTATAAACAAAATTTAGAAATTAAAGCATGTATATGGTCATGTTATATAACTCAATTTTATTGTGTGTTCATTAGACTAATGTTGTATAAATTTTAATCAACGATTGTGGACAGAATATGCATACTCTTCAAAGGCAACAACCAAATGTGATGTCTACAGTTTCGGGGTAGTCTTAATGGAGCTAATAACAGGGAAGAAGCCTGTGGAGGAAGAGTTTGGAGAGAACAAGAATATCATCTATTGGGTATCAACCAAAGTTGAAACCAAAGAAGGAGCTATGGAGGTTTTGGATAAACGGGCATCAGGGTCATTCAAGGATGAGATGATTAGGGTTCTCCGGATTGCCATTGCATGCACATGTCGAACCCCTACCCTTCGCCCACCTATGAATGAGGTTGTACAGTTGCTGACTGAGGCCGACCCCTCCAGATTCGATTCTTGCAAGTTGTCGAATAAAACCAAAGAAACAGAAAATGTCACTAAAACAAAGAATCTACATGATTCATGATAGAGTAGGGTTTTGGTGGGGTTTAAGGTGAAGTCATATAGCATCTATACAACAGTACTGCCTCTCAAAATATTGAGAGATACTATTCATAAGGCATAGCTTAGCCTCTTTTTTGTTTTCCTAACAAAAGCAGTATATAGATTGTGTCTTTTTTTTTTTTTTTTTCTCCTCCTTGGCCTATTGTAAGTATTTGAGGCATATAATTAATAGTACTGCTTTATCGCAACGCACAGCATCTATGTTTTCATAGTCCCACAGAGCAAATAATTCTGTATCTTTTAAGAAATCTGTTTTTTTGCTCTTTATGTCACGAGAGTAATCCAAAGGAAAATAGGCTGAAATGGTGAGAGTGGAAGGATGTGATTCGCGGGGGGACTTCTTTTTTGCATCAAAGTGGGATTCTGATTCCAGATTTAAAAATTGAGTATGATTTGTTGGTGGAGGGACCTCTTCAGCTTACCTATCCATTGGAAAAAGATGAATGGGGATGATCGATGATGAGCATCTTTGTCTCCATTGAAGCCAGGGACACTCGAGAAAGCATAATAATAGCCTCTTTTTATCTTTCTTCTGTTCCCTCCTTTTTTTTGAGTTTGATTGATTTGTTTGGGGATGAAGTGTAAATAAGGAGGATGAATAAGCACCAAGCTTGTTTCACCATAGATAGTGTGTGCCCATGAACTCCACTTACTAGTTGAATGCTCTCTTTTTTTATTTTTTTAACAAGTGTATTGAAGCATATATCTTCTAAAAATTAATATAATATTTTTGTGGTCTGTAGATTAGTCATGTTATAGACACAACATTGAGTTCAACTACTAATTGATCAATTGGGAAGCATTGAAATCAGTTTCTGAAACATATTGTGACACAAGTTTAAGGCTGCAAAAATGTGTTCACACACTAGTGTGTGAGTTTCAACTACTAATCTATTAATCTGCATTGAAATCATATTCTGAAGCATGAAAAGCATAGGATACAAGCATCATGTGTACGTGTTTGCGCGAGTGTACAAGAACATGAGTGCGCCATGAACTCCACTTTCTAGTTGAATGCTCTTTGTTTATCAAGTGTTTTGAAGCATATGTCTTCTAAAAATTAATAAAATAGTTTTGTGTTTTGAGTTCAACTACTGAAATCAGTTTCTGAAACATATAGTGACACAAGCATCAGGCTGCAAGAATACGTGCACACATAGTAAGTGTGTGAGTTTCGACTTTCAGCTACTAATCTACCAATCAGCAAGTGTTGAAATCATATTCTGAAGCATGACAAGCATATAGGTTGCACGCGTGTCTGCAAGAACAAGAACAAGAACAAGAACGTGTGCACGCACTCTGGCGCGTGTGTGTTCCAACTTTGTGAGTGGTGGGTGGGCTCCTCTAGAAAAAAGAATGAGATTCATGGAGACAAATATTTCTTTTGGCATGGTGGAGACTCCATGAATGAAAAGCAAGAAGCTTTAATAAAAACGAATAGTTCTTGAATGGAAGAGTGGACATGGCTATTAGAAGTTCCTCTTCAGGACAGATATGTCCTCTCCAAATGTACAATCATTTCAATCTTAGCTTTCATTATTTCACCAATCTTTCAGTGAAAAACTAAAGTTTATCATCATGATAACTTTCACTGAACTAACATGGTCACAACAATTATTGATTCAGGGTTCATAAAGTATTTAAAGTGTCTGCTTTATGTACATGAAGGATGACTTCTGCAAAATGCCATTTCACTGTTTAAATTGACAATTTAGGATTAATTTAGTGAATGTGGATTAAACACTAACATAGCCAAGCAAATATGAATAGCACGCCATGAGCAAATAATAATTACCCACTGAACAAATGTGGCATTAAATTAATATAGACACCATGACTATTGAGTTTCAAGTTTCTGAGGATGAATGTAATGATGGATTTCACAGTTTTTATAGAAGTGGTTTACCCTGTGTTAAGGTGCTTCAGTTGGTTTGGGCAATTCCACAAACATGTAGTTTGCGAGAGCATGGAATTAGTGCCTCGGAACTGAGATCGGTGAAAATTTAATTTCAAGACATGTTATACTCAAGAGACAAATTAGTCAATATGGTCAAGTAGAGGGTAGAGTAAGGAATACCTTTGTGTGGGACCAGCGTAACAATTTTTCGAACATACCACCTTCGCCAAAATGATTCCACATGTGGAATTGTTGCACTAACTTAAAACGTCCAATATCACTCGTACATACCTGATATGAGATCACAACACAACTTTACATAAGTAACACTAGTGAGTTCTAACTCGGGTGATAAATTAGTCAATATGATTAACTTGAGGGTAGAGTGAGGAATACCTTTGTGTGTTTCAAATGTATCATTGTGGCCAAAATGATTTCACCTATAAAAGAATTAATTTGTGGAGTTATCAGCACTTAATTAAAAAGTCCAATATCACTCGTACACACCTGATGTGAGATCACAACACATTTATGCGCTAGTAGCACTAAAAACGAGTTTTCAATTCACCAAAATTATTCTACTCATAAAAGAAATAATTTATGGAGTTGTCAATGCTTACTTAATTAAAATGACCAATATTCTTGATGAGAGATCACAACACGTCTATACATCAGTGGCACCAGAGTATTTTGCTATTTTACTTAAATGTATGGTAAGTACCTCCACATACCCAACACCGATGAACAATAATAATTATCCACTAAACAAATATGACATTAAACTAATATAGACACCATGACTATGAGTTTCAAGTGTCTGTTTAGAATGTAATGATGGGTTTCACAGTTCTATAGAAGTTGTTCACCAACATTAGGGTGTTTCAGTGCGTTTAGGTGATTGGAAGTTTACAGTATCATATTTAGCAGCATGGAATTAGTATCTTGAAATTAAAATTAGAAAAAAAATAATTTTAATTCTAATTTCAAAGCATCTTATATGATTTAAAACGCAACGAAAATATTTTAAACTCATTCTAACTCAAGAAATAAATTAATTAATAATTTAATATTATTGAGTAGAAAGACTAAGGAGTACCTTTCAGTGAGACCCATGTAACAATTTTTCAGACGCACCACTATTGCCAAAATGATTCCGCACGTAAAATAATTAATTTGTGGATCTGTCTGCACTAACTTAGAATGTCTAATATCACTCATACATAATTAATGTGAAATCACAACATGTCTATGTGTTAGTGAAACTAGGGACCATTCTTCTATCATACCACTATCGCCAAAATAATTTCACATAAAAAAATTAATTTATAGAGTGCACTAAAATGTCCAATATCACTCGTAAACACGTGCCATGAAATCACAACACATCTATAATCGGTAGCCCAAGTACCCAATAATTTTCCCCAGACTACTTTGTAGAAAGATAGTTCTAAGCCTAGCCCAGCCTGTTTCCTCCATATGTGTGTGCAGGCAAGGCAGATTAATAGGCTAAAACTTAGTATTAAAAGTTTTATGAACTACTACTAGGCTAGGCCAAGCCCAGTTTTGTTGTGGACTTGAGTCATTTGGGTCAATGGTGCTGTGATGTAAACGAGCCCGGATCCTCTTGTCGTAATTCTCCTACTTAATCTCCTTTTCAATACAGTGATTTTCAACCAGTATATGTAAATGTGTTGGCCATTATTTAGGGGTCTAGTGTAACTGACGAGCGTTTACTTATTTACTTAAAAATTTAATCCGTTGAGTAGTATTATATACTCACCTATTTATACCCAATCACTCTTTCAACCGGATCTGATGTGGGACAAATCTCCCCTTATAATACTTAGTTGGTAGAGTACCTAGCTCCCCGACTAGGTGTGCTTGTTTGCCAAAAAAAAAGAAAAAAAAAATGTAAATGTGTTAAAAATAAGTGTAATGGTGCTAAAAAAACCCACAACACAAAAATTTATCATAAAGGATCATTTTTCCCTAATTAGAGCAATTTAACTCGGCTCGAACACGCTTAGGGAGTTGGGGTACTCTACTAACTAGACCACTGAGTAATGCCCATTAATCAAGTCATTAACAGATCTAAAAAGCAATATAATTTGTGGGTGGTCTGCCGAGTAAGAGGGTACCACTTCCTACCCGCCGCCCAAACAACCTTTTTCTCTTTATCTTACATAGGAAATGATATTGGATACAGATAAATTATTAGATGTGGTAGACTAATTCAATTTAGACTCTATGATTGAGAAAATAATCATACATGAGTGTATTATTATATTATAAAGAAATATGAACAACGATCTAGATTGAATTAGTACACCAAATGTCAAATGCCAAGACCGTCTAATAATTTCTCATTGAATAAGTCACGCATGCTCATTTCACTCAATCAAAATACATCATTCAAATTAGAATCAGGGTTGCAAATGAACCGAGCCAAGTCGAGCTTTAGGCTATTCAGGCTCGAGCTCTGGCTCGTTTGTTTATAGCTCAGCTCGGGCTCGTGACGAGCTCAAAAATCTCAACTTGAGATTAACCTCGTCATGGTATTAAAGAGTTCGAGCTCGACCCGGATTTTTTAATAAATTAAAGAATAATACTTAAGTCCTCACTAGTGAGGATTTACACCATACTGACAGCTGATGTGAACCAATAATAAATGGACATGTCATCTTTAATTACCCAGTCATAGATGGTAATTGTAATACCCCGATATTTTTAAAGGATTTATTAATTGGGATTAATTTTTTTTATTATATTTTTAAATGATTTGTTTTATTTAATTATGATTAATTGCTTTTATTTTATTTTTAAATGATTTATTTTATTTTATTAAGTGCTTAGATTAATTGTCTTATTTTAATTAGATTATATTTCATGATTATATTTGTTGAATTGATATGATGATTGATGTGTGTGTGTTTGATTATTGATTGAATTATTGGTGTGTTGATTTTATTCGTATGGTGTGACTTGGTTGTAATTTCTTGTTTTGTTTACGTACTTCATGTAATTAGTTATTTTAATTTAATTATTTATTTAATTATTTAGTTTATTTAAATTAATTAAATTTGGGCTTAAGAAAAGTTGGACCAAAGTATGTGTGGTCTTGGGTTTGTATAAAGCATTGTTGGATTAATTAATAAAAGCTCATGGTTATGTGATTATTTAAATGATCATTTTTGTATAATTATAAATATATATATTTAATAAGTGTTATGAAAGGATATATATCTATATATATATATATATATTAATATATATAGGTATATACGATTTAATTAATTAATGACTAATTATGGAAGGTATATATATATATATATATATATATAATATAATATATGTTTATAGATATATATTATTTAAAGATTATTATTTTATTTGAGAGTCCTAGTTGGAATATGATTTGGATTTTAATGTGTATAATACACATAAGACTTTAGGGTTAAAAGTTTATACATTAGAAAAATAAGAGAGACAGAGAGAGAAGAAGAAGATAAGGCTGACAAATAGGAGGTCGAATCGGAGAAAGAGGATGCCGAAATTAGAAGAGACAATTAAAGTTTAAAGTGTCGGTTTCGTTTCGAAACCTTTAGGCAAATTTTTCTCTAACTTTCCTCTTAGAACTCATGAATTTCACCTTGAGTATCAATGGTTAGATTAAATTTATTTGTTTAAAATCATAGTTAGATCGAAATAATTAAAGTATAAATTATTATTTGATTTTTTTTGAATTATTGGTTTTTAGTTAATACATATAGGTGGTGTATATACATTTTTAAATCAATATATATGTTGATCTATGACCCAAGATAGGTAATTAGGGTTTCTATAATTTTTGAAAGGGTTTTTATTTTTCAAATAATTGTTTTAATTAATTTATAATTATTCTGGATATAATTATATATAAACTGTTATATCTATACACTGATGGCTTCAAATTCGGCGCATCAACATAAGGGTCTAATCCAGTGCGGCGCGACACATGGTATTACTGTGCGTGCAGATCATGATGGGCTGAGATGATTTGATGAAGAGGCGGGGGATCTTCTGCGGTGCAGCACATGTTAATATGGTGCACACGTCGATCTAGACCATGGGTGGAGTTGATGGATGGTGGGTTAATTCGGTGTGGTACAGCGCATGGAGGTCTGGTGTGGGTGAACATCTGGACCCTTGACTTGTTCTAGTCAACAAAGAAATAATCCGGTGCGGCACGGCTTAATAGAGCGTGGAGTAACAACCAACCACAAGACGCCACGTCAGCCAGGGAGTCATCCGGCGCGTGGACAGCACGTGAGGACGCGTGATGACACGTGGTTGCTTGTAGTGGCGCGTGGAGGCACGTGCAGAGACTTTGGGCGCGTTTGGAGGTGCATGGGGGCACGTGGGAGGAGTGTGGGGTCCCATGTGGGGTCCGGTGATGTCTTATAATTGATTTCAACCATGTTTATGTTAAAATCAATCATTAAAAGATGTATTTTAGGTGTTTAAGGGAGGTACAATGCTATTTTGATATTCAATAGCATGAAAGGAAGTATATATGCATATATATATAATTATTTATATATGTGTATATACAGTTTAATTAATTTATGAGTTGTATGGATGGGCGTATATATATATATATATATAATTGTTGATATATATGTATATATGATTTTAAATAATCAAAGATTATTA
>JAOTQH010000018.1:4165208-4182964 GCA_025631255.1 Cornus kousa
GTACTACCCTTTTGGTATTGTAAACGGTAAAAGTCCTAGGTCAAATGATGGATAAGAATAGATGATAGTACACTGACTTGTTTTTGTACCTTTTTTGGGGACTAGCCTTTAGGTTTTTGTGAATGTTAAGTGCTAACAGTAAAGTCCTGAATGTTAAACAATTATGAATGTTAATAGTCCTTTCTGTAAAATACTTTTGTATTTGGAGAAATGTTACAATGATGATTAAATGATACTGGTCATTAGAATATTCTAATGTCTTGTTTTTTATTTAAGTTTATAACTCTGCAACATTTTTCTTTTATAGTTTATTAGTTATGAGTTATGATTTGTGTTTTTTTTTCATTATGAGGTTGATGAAAAATAGCAACACTCAGTAATTTTTAAAGTACTACATCATATATATATATATATATATACACACACTATTCGCCGTGTCCGTGTCCTAAATTTTTTTTTTATTTGCTGTGTCCATGTCGTGTCGTATCCGTATCCTGTATCCGTGTCCGTGCTTATTAGCCTTCTACTTATCCAAATGCAGCATTGTAACTGTAACTTAAAATTAAAATTCTTATAAAACTTTGAACAAAATTTAGATGAATTTTTAAATCTAAATATTGGAAAAAATCAAATACATATTCCTAAACATGACATTGGTGCTAGCAGACTCCAAGTAGAGGCCAGGTGTAACGGGTGGGCACTTGCCCGCTGATCCAAAAGCTTAAGGTATTGGGTAGTGTTGCATACTCACCCATTATACCCATTTCAATTCCCAGGACACCTCTAACATTCTCCCCCACCCAAACTCGCAACACCCTCGTTGCGATTAGGCCACCCTGCTTACTACCAGGGTGGCAACCCAAACCCCTCTGTATCGATAAGGAAACTACAATTTTAATCTAAGTATGAGAACTACATTTGAATTGGGATTAAATATATATATATAGAGAGAGAGAGAGAGAGAGAGTTTTCCACAAAGCCGTAAAGTTATACTACTAATCATCTTGCAATCTTAAGAGGGAGAATTAGAGGAGATGGAGAGAATTTGTAATGTTACCAGGTAAGTGATATTTTACTAATTTACCAAGATTTTCATGTCTTGGTAATATGTAGAATTTAAATCTAAATAGTTCACTAAAGAGAAAAGCACTTTAAATTTGTATATGTGCAAAAAAATAATATGTATATATGGTTTTGTATAATATGATGAATATGAGCTTTTTTTTTTTCTTGGGTAACATGAGATCTGTATTTGAAATATATTTAAATAATTCATCGTTACATGTTAAAGTCTATTTCAGAATGTGAATATAATGATTTTAATGTATAACAGTGTATATATATGTATATGTATACAAGTGTAAATACACGTATAGCATATGAATTACATAAACCCTAGTGTGAAATCTTTATACATGGGATGAGTTTTGGGTAAATTGATGGTTGGGTTAGATGATTATAATGTCTAATAGTATGAACATGTGGATTAAATGCTTCTGATTGGTGTAATTTGTCGTGGATATTGTTGTGAGAAGGAAAACCCTAGAAAGTTTACATGAGTTGTGTGACTAAACTAGAGAATTATTTTTTGAGGTTTTTGCCCCTATAGATAGTTTGAGGCATGGGCAATTGAATATAAAAAAGAAAGAAAGAAAGAGAGAAAAAAAAAATATGGGGGTGGATTTGATGGATGAAAACTGGCGGAATCGCAAAAACCGGGTTGCTGGGTATGAAACTGAGGAAGATGATCTTCCTAGCTCATGTGCAAACCCATGCCCGCTTGTGGGGTGTGAGACGGTTCTGGGTGAGTCCACTCACCAAGCCCAACCAGTTGGTCCCACTTTTGGGCCCACCCGAAATAATTAAATAATTATTGTATGCATTTAATGGATAAAAATTAAGGAAATTAAGAATAAATATTTAAAAATTTCAGAAATTTCTAATTAGGCTTTTTGTTTTAGATTTATGTATAAAAGGACAACCTAAAAGGAGAAAGAGAACCATAAACCCAAGGACTAGGTCGTGGAATTTAAGAAGGGAGAATGTAGAATTATTTTAAAATAGGATGTTAAAAGAAGCAACATGGGATGTAGAAAATGAAACAAACTTCACGTGGAATATATTAAAAGAGTAGCAAAAGAAGTCCGAGGAGAATCAAAAGGAACGGGACCATTAATTAAAGACACTTGGTGGTGGAATGAACAAGAAACGGGAATGCAACCATATGGGAAGTCTAATCTTTTGGCAAAAATAAAATAAAAATAGTGAAACTTTTGGCAAATATAAAAAAGTAAATAAAGAAGTAAAGAAAGTAGTGAGGTAGAGGATATGACAATTTCGATTCTAAACTGGGCACAAAAGATGGGGAGAAGAAAATATATAAACTTGCTAATCTAAGGGAAAGGAAAACTAAACATTTTAGCCATATTAAATATATTAAGAGTGAAGTTTCATAGGTTTTAGTAAAAGACGATGAAATTATAGAAAGATGGAAAAGTTATTTTGAGAAATTGCTAAATGACAACCATATGGGAAGTCTATTCTTAGAAGAATATGTTAGAGAAAAAATATTTTCCTGTAGAGTGAAGGAGTGGGAGGTTAGGAATGCCACAAGGAAGATGAAATCGAGGAGGGCTTTAGGACCCGATGGTATTCCTATTGAGGTGTGGAAGTGTTTTGGATAAGTTGGCATGTCTTGGTTAACAAAACTGTTTAATAAGATAATAACTAAGAGGATGCCTGATGAGTGGCGCCAAAGTATTCCGGTACCTATATCTAAAAACAAAGGGGACGTACAAAGTTGTAATAATTACTGGGGTATTAAATTAATGAGTCACACCATGAAACTTTGGGAGAGAGTGAATGGCGACTAAGAAGAGAGATGGAAGTGTAGGAGAATCAATTTGGATTCATGCCGGATAGGTTAATGATGGAGGCTGTCTACTTATTAAGGATACTAGTGGAGAGATATAGAGAGAAGAGAGATCTCCATATGGTTTTTATTGATTTGGATAAATCTATGATAGGGTAACTAGAAACCTAATATGGAGGGCTTTAGAAAAGAAAGGAGTCACCAAGGGACACATTGGCACAATAAAGGACATGTATGATGGTTGTGTGACTATAGTTAGAACGCTTGTAAGAGAAACAAGTGAATTCCCAATTACTGTAGGCTTACAACAAGGGTCCGCGTTAAGTACGTACCTTTTTGCCTTGGTTATGGATGAACTAACAAGGCACGTCCAAGATGAGATTCCGTGATGTATATTATTTGCCAATGATATTGGGCTATTTGATGAGACTGGAGAAGGAGTTAATGCCAAATTGGAGATTTAGATAGAAGCTTTAGAACTAAAAGGGTTTAAGGTAAGTCGAAATAAAACTGCATATATGGAGTATAACTTTAGTAAATCTATAAAGACAAATGAGGTTGTAGTGAGGATTGAGAATTAAGAGGTATTAATTAAGAAAGTGAATGTTTTCATTATTTAGGTTCAATTATTAATAATGAGGGAGAAATTGGAGATGACCTTAACCATAGAATCAAGGCAAGATGGGTTAAATGAAGTGCATCTAATATATTGTGTAATAGGTGTATCCCTTTACAATTGAAAGGGGAGTTCTATCGTACAGCTATTAAACAAGCCATACTTTATGGTATCAAATGTTCTGCAGCTAGGAAACAACATTTTCATAAAGTGTGTGTGGCAGAAATGCAAATGTTAAGATGGACGTGCAATAAGAGTAGAAAGGATAGAATTAGAAATAATCACAAATGTGAATTGACTAAGGCTATGACCTCAAATACAGATAAATGGAAACATGGGATTAATGTAACCGACCCCAAGTATTGGGAATAGGCTTGGTTGTTATTGTATGAAAAATTGTAATTAAATAATATTAACTTATTTAAGTCAGAATACACATGAAACCCTAGGTTCCGATGACGTTTAGACTAGTTATCTATTTATTTAGTTTGAAAAGTAGCACATTTAGGCACTAAACCCAAGAGTATGAATTATTCTTAAATAGCTAGGTCCTGAAACCTATAACTAGCTAGATTAAATAGATTACATCATCTAGGTACGATACTATCCTTAAATTAGGTTTATTGGTTAGAAATAGTAATTAGAATAGGTTCTAGACTTCTAGGGCATGCGCGCATGGGGGTGTGCATGTTGGGGTATGTGGGGTGGGGGTGTTTGTGGTCAATGGTTGAGATTTGTGGAATTAGACAGGTTGTGTGCAAGTCCGAATTTCATTGGTGCACCAATTCTACGAGCTGAGTGAACTCAAGTAGTGGTCTTAGGGTAAACGTCCCTTTGGGTTGAGATTGTGATCCACTCCAACTGCTGACAATGATTTTGGTAAAGGTTGTGATCCTTTCTATAAGCTAAGTGAGCTCAAGCAGTGGTTTTAGGGTAAGCATCCCTTTGGGTTGAGCTTGTGATCCACTCCAACTGCTGACAATGATTTTGGTCAAGGTTGTGATCCTTTCCCACCACTGACAATGAATTGGGTATAGTTGTGTACGAGCCCTATCACTACAATTTGTATTGAGTTGAGTTGTGATCTCTCCAAGCCACAAGAAGGAAGAACATGGGTTGAGTTAAGAGGTGTACCCATGGGTTAGGGTCTGGTGGTCTGGGTATGAGGATAGGGGCAGCCCAAGTTTCCAACTTGCAACCAAATTGAGGCGGCTGAAGGGAGACATCAAGTCCTGGAATAAGGAAATGTTGGCAACCTTGAATGGCGTAAGAACGGACTTCTGCCTAAAATCTAAGATTTGGATAGGAAGAGGGTTGGAGGGGAGGGATTGCAAGTCTGAGTTTGGAAAAATTGCGGAGATGGAGGAAATTTCATGGAGACAAAATAAAGCTTTGTGGCTTTAAGAAGGTGACCGGAATACGAAGTTTTTTCACCGGCTTGCAAATGCCCATAGAAGGGGAAATCACATTGGGAGAATCCGTTTTAATGGGGATAGAGTAAACAGAGAGGACATTCAGAATGGGTTCGTGTCTTTTATGAGCAGCTCTTTACAAAGACTACTAGCTGGAGACCTTTGCTTGATGGTCTCATGTTTACGACAATCTCAGGCAAGGATGGAGAGTGGCTTGAGGGACCTTTCGGGGAAAAGGAGGTGGTGGAAGCTTTGAGAAGTTGTGATGGGGACAAAGCACCTGGTCGGATGGGTTCACGATAGCTTTCTTCAAACAGAATTGGGAGGTGGTGAAGACAGAGGTGATGGGAGCCATTGGTGCTTTCTTTTCTAAGGGCTCTTTTGAGAAGAGTTTGAATGCATCTTTTATTACCCTTATACCTACAAAGGGTGGAGTGGTTGAGGCCCAAGGATTTCAAACCCATTAGCTTGATTGGCTCCATGTACAAGATTATTGCAAAAGCCTTGGCCATTCGTCTCAGGAGGGTTTTGGATGGAGTGATCTCGGAGTCTCAAAATGCTTTTGTTGGTGGACGCCAAAGTATGGATTCGGAACTAATTGCTAGTGAGTGCATCGAGGGTAGATCCAGAAGCGGAGATCCGGGGATTGTGTGCAAATTTGACATCGAAAAAGCATATAACCATGTTTGTTGGAATTTCTTGATGTATTTGTTGGAGATGATGGGGTTTGGGCACTAATGGAGGGCATGGATTTATCATTGTATTTTGACTGCACGCTTTTCTGTCCTAGTGAACAGCGGGGTTCTTTGCTAGCTCTAGAGGATTACGCCAGGGAGATCCACTCTCACCTTCTTGTTTATTATCGTTATGGAGGCTTTTAGTAGATTAATGAAAAGGGCAGAGGAGCTAGGCTTCATTCAAGGCTTTACGGTGGGAATATACCCCAATCAGTTGGCCATTTCTCACTTGCTCTTTGCGGATGACACCATTGTTTTTTTGTAATGGCTAGTGTTGACCGGCTGAGACATTTGAGATGCATTCTGGCTTGCTTTCAAGTTGTTTCCGGGCTGAAGATAAATATAGGGAGAAGAGAGTTGGTTCTAGTTAAGGAGGTTGAGCACATTCGTGAGTTAGCTAACATTTTGGAGTGTGGTGTTGGATTCTTCCCGATTTCATATTTGGGACTACCCTTGGGAGCATCGACAAAGAGGGTTTCGATTTGGGATCTGGTTGTAGATAGATTTCAGAGGAGGCTCACAGGTTGGAAGAAACAATACTTCTCAAAGGGGGGAAAGATTACTCTCATGAAGATCACCCTTTCGAATCTTCCTACTTATTTTATGTCTCTCTTCCCAATGCCTACGACGATGGTTCGAAGACTCGAACAGATTCAGAGGAATTTCTTGTGGCCAGGCATGGGAGACGAATTCAAATACCACTTGGTCAACTAGGAGAGAGTCTGCACCCCTATTAAAAAGAGAGGTTTGGGGATCCAACAGCTGAAGCAGTTTAATAAGGCATTGTTGGGTAAATGGCTCCAGAGATTTGGGGGGTGAAAGAACTAAGCTCTGGAGGCGTGTCATTGCATGCCATTATGGGGAATAAAATGGAGGATCGCAGTCTAGGGAGGTGAGATCGCCAGCTCTGGGTTCTTGGAAACGCATCCGAAAGGGATGGGATGAGTTCTCCAAACGTATCCAGTTTAGAGTTTGGAGTGGGAGACGTGTTAGCTTTTAGGAGGACCATTGGTGTGGGGACTTTGTTATAGCTCGTAGACTTCCCCGACTTTTCAGAATTTCTGTGAACAAGCATGCTCTGGTTGCTGACCATTATTGACTTGATGATGGGAGGGTGACTTGTAATGTACAGTTTCGTAGAGAGTTCCATGATTGAGAGCTTTTGGAGGTCATAGACTTCCTTGGTTTGATCTATAGCCAGGTGGCGGCGGGCGTGGGTATGGATGAGATGGTGTGGGTGGGCAACTTGAGTGGGGTCTTTGAGGTCAGGTCCTTTTACCAAAGCCTTATGGATTATCTAGGTTCCACTTTCCCTTGGAAAGCTATTAGGAGGACTAAAGCCCCTTTAAAGGTGGCTTTCTTCACTTGGTTTGTTGCTATTGGTAGCATCCTCACTCTCGACAACCTAAGAAAGAGAAGTTAAATCATGGTGAATTGGTGTTACATGTGTAGGAAGTCGGTAGAATCTATGAACCATCTTTTGTTGCACTACCCTGTGGCAAGGGATGTATTGGTTGCTTTTGGTGTGCATTGGAAAGGATGTTCAGTGGATAGCATAGTAAGAGACATTTGGAGGGCCACTCCCCTTTGTCTATGGTGGGGTTTGTGGCATGAGAGGAATAGAAGATACTTTGAGGGCGAGTAATCCCCTATTTGGTCTCTCAAATTTAACATACTCTCTCCTCTTTTTATTGGGTAAATGGGCAAAATTGCACATCTATGGATATTCTTTTGGATTTTGTGGATAGTTTGATATTATAGTGTCATTGTGGGCATCTTTTGTTCTTGGGAGCGCTCCCCTCTTAAGCGCCTTTAATGAAATTTACTTTACTTGTAATAAAAAATAATAATTTAAGAGTTGTACCTGTGGTATTTAAAGACTAGTGTTCTCTTACTTGATGGATTATGGTTGTTGTGTACGACTTTAGAGGGAGGTTCTAATCAGTGTGAGGCTCAGAGTTAGCCATAGCGATGGACAGTTTATATTTTAGTTTATGTCTTGAACTTGCACTTAGACTGCATACTGCTAGTGATTTGTTGATTATATGATGTTGAATTGAGTACAGAACTTAAAGTGTTGATAGTTGATGACTTATCTCTGGTTGTTATAAACTTATGCATATTCTTGTCACCATATTCATTAATAATAGAACTAATAAATTGTACTATTTAAATAATCAATGTTTTAATATAACTATATTAACTACTGAGGTATAGGATTTTTGTCAGTTAGCTAGAAAGTTACTTACCGGGCTTTCCCAAGCTCACCCCTCTCCTTTCTAACATTTCAAGTACACACCGAGTTGGTACGTGGAGAAGACACACAATGATCTAGAAACATTTAGTTTACCATTTTTGCTATTTTAGTTTTATTCCTGGCATAAGCGATTACGTAGTGAGGATGGCCATGTAATAGAGATGAGATTTTGTTGGTTGATGTTGGTTTATTGTGGAATTTATAATAATGACTCATATTTCATATTGGAGATATGATTTATTTAAATATATTTTGGTGGATGGAAATGGGAGTTGAATTGAGGTCATGCACTAAATTTAAGTGTAATTGTGTAGGGGCTAGATGACTCTGTATTTGAATTTTGGGGGCTTGACAGTATATATTTTGGGTTTCAACCATGCTGTTCGCAGAGCTTGTCAGAATTCTAGCTCTCAGCATTTTCCAGAAAGATCTTTGCAAGTGCAAAAAGCAAATCAGGTAAAAATTAGCATTCATTCAATGGTAACAACATCCATCCTAAACATGGGTCGTCTAGTTAGAACAGTTCCTTGTTACCAAAAAGGAACCATTTATCCTACAAAAAATAAACTTCACAAGGTTCCGGGGTAAGTGGTAACAGTGTTTCAACAAGATATTTGAAGAAACACTTTCAAGACAGTGTTGTAACCTAAGTCACATAATGCGGGAGCAAGAGCGGGAGCGGAAGAGCGGCAAAATCTAAAATTAGTTGAGAGCAGAAGCGCCATGAGAGCGTCTGTATATTTATTTTTATGTAATTATTTCACTTAACATATTATCATTTTTAATTATATAATAGTATATTTTGTTATTTTTATTCTGAAATTATTCAAAAATAATCAAATTTTTAGTTATTATTACTTTGATTAAACAAATTTTATGGAGTAGTAAATATATTAAATAATTGTATGCAATATAAAGTTTAACATCTTTAAAATATACTCCATATAAATATATATACATATATTGGAAGATAAGCTGTAAAGCCTGTAATGTATTGATGAATTAAAAATATACACAGGGCAAAGCCCAGCCAAAATATGAACAAAAACAAAGGACTGTGCCTAAAGCCCAACCCAAAACCCAGATGGCCATGCCAAAAGCCCACCCCAATCCACGGTTGGTCTAAGAGACAAAGACAATTACAGTATTATATAGTCTAGAAAACCCTAGGCTATAACGGTGAAAAGGACTAGTTTGTTAGTTGAATTCAGCATATTTCGACCTCTCCAGTGGTGCGATGCTCCATTGATGAAGTTCAGCCAAGGAAGATGAGCGACCTGAAATCTGCATTTGGACTACAAGAAAGCCCAAATAGGTCTAGTAAAGGGGCAAGAGCCGCAAGAGAAGAACAAATATGATCATGTGGTTTCAAGAATTGAATTCGCGAATTCAGAAAACGAGTTCGCAAATTCAGAAAAACGAGTTCGCGAACTGAGAAAAACGAGTTCGCGAATTTTGCACGATTTCGCTCCCAATCTGCCAATCCGCGTGCGGAGCTTGGGAGCGTGACCCTCAAACGCGAATTGTGTGACTAAGGTTGTAACTTGATATTGAAGGTTGTTCAATGTGATATTACCGAAAACATATGCACAGGAACAAACACAAGACTGCAGAAACCCAGAAGTTACAATGAATTCAATTACCACTATCTAAATAAACAAGCCATGACAGCAGCTGATGGATCAGCCAAGTACAACAGAACAAACACTCCAATATGTATTTCATAAGAAACACAGTTAGAATAAATTTACTATATTAAAATACATTAGAGGCGTTGCTTCCCCAAATGTACAAGAAGCTATTAATTGAAAGATATTCTCTTTTCAAGCGTGCTGTCACAGGTTGGTTTCCAACCCAAAAGCCACAGCTGATGGGAGGGCAGGCCATACCGGATGCCCAGGACCATTCCAGTGCATGTCCAAGGGATTCTGATCCATGACAGGCTCTCCTGTCAGGTCCCTTGCTCCCTTGCAAGGGGGACCCACACCTCCGCATGGGGCACATGCAACAGGGGACCAATGCCGCTGTGTGGCACTGTGGGCTGGCTTTGATACCATGTATCATGGATTAATTTCCAATCCAAAAGCCACATTTGATGGGAAGAAGGGCCGTACCCGCTTATATGCCCAGAACCATCCAGTTCATGTCCGATGTGGGACTGCGAGTGCTTGAAAGCGCACGAGAGAGAGAGAGAGAGAGAGAGAGATTATCATGTCAAAAAGTATACCTCACGAATTTGCTGCAGGCATCCACCATCCTCTCCATAAATTGCAGGAACAAGAGAACGGGGAACGACAACTTCCACAGTGGTGTTTGTGATAATAGCCTGATGACTTACCCTGCACACACACACACACACACACACACACACACATACATAATTAGAATGATGGTAATTCCTTCAGCTAACATTAAATATCAGGGACAGCAATAAATCAAAAACATATACAAGTCTAAGAAGTACGAACCCTCCAAGTCCAATTCTTCGTTGGGGAGCTCCTGCATAGTCCGGCAAGCCTATTGGACCACCACCTTCAATTAGCCCCTAAAAAACAGTTTTAAAGCACAACTAAATTCATGACAATTCAAATAAAAAAACACCAGATTAATTGCTTCTTTATAGTCCATAAATTGCACAACATTCTCATCCTGTCCAAAAAGATGTTTCCTAACGCAACCATTAACCCAAGGAGAATATGGTCATAACTTGAAGTAGAAACCAAATAGAAGCACTTAAGAGATACATGTATTGGCTAATAGTCAGAACTTGTAAATTTAGCTCCAAAAGAAACATATTAACGGGTTGAACCTGAGGACCCCACGGAGCTGAAGATGTTCTTTCAGATATATGAGGGGGGAAGCCTGGTCCATGAATATTGTGCATAAAAGGGCGCTCATCATGTAGGTGGAAAGCACCATGTGGAGGCAGGCCACCAACAGCGTCGAACTTGTGAAATGATAGGCCTCGATTGGAAAACATTCCTGGAGGTGAAAATTCCCTTCTTCCCATGTATGAAGGAAATGAAGATACTTGATCTGGAAAGGAAGGGTTTGAAGGAAAATTGATTGAAGGAAATGCATCACGGAAGAAATGATTCCGCAACCTAGTTGTTATCTGCATAAGAGCCTCTTGAACTGTTTCAAATTCCCCATTTATCTGTCATAATAGATTTCTCATAAGTATAAGAGACACAGCACAGAGAAACCAATACACAAGCAAAAATTCTACATTACATGGTCATACTAAACTAGGAACGTAAATTGAAAGTGAATTATAATACAATCAAGTAACCAACAATATTATAATGGTAATTAGGTATTTCTAACATTTTTAGCCTCGTCATGTTTATATAGAAGCACACTCTAAGGACGTGCACATGTAAGAACACACCTGAACTAGTTCTTCGTTTTCTGAAGCACTCTTAGGGAGCTGATCCTTTCCCAATATACGAATATGAGCCCCAGTTGACTTCCTCATCTCGGCTATAACACTACCTCCCTTGCCAAGAAGGCAACCAATTTGATTGGAGGAGACAAGAATTTTTGCTATAGGTTTCTCCTTGCTATCAGATGAAGCCCTAAATATCCTGGACTGCACACGAAGAACTGCATCTTGTGGGGCAGATACCCCATCATCCGGGTGCTGCATTAGTTTAATTTTATTGTCAGCATTCACATACTTTGGCTTGTATCAATAACTAAAATTGGTGAGCAAGAGAATACACAACAAGAAACCTCAGCATATCTAAGCAAGATAAAAGTGTCAAACTATACCGCTGGACCAGATATGACAATAATGCGGTCCTCTGAATCAGATACACCATCCAGAACTTTGATCTCACAGCCAGTCTCATGCTGAAGTGATTTAACTATGGTTCCGCCCTTTCCAATTACACCACCGACCACCTCATCATGACACACTAACCGAAAGGTTAGGATATCTGGAGATAAATTAACACGGCCAGGAATGCCACTTTCATGAAATTTAGATATCAGTGGTGGGGTAGTTAAATGGTAATCGGCACCATTACGGGGCCCAGTACCATAAGGTGCTCCTTGAGCAGGGAAAGGATAATTTGGTGGTGGGTGTACTTCTGACCTAGAAAGAGGATTGCCATGGGAATGAGAGGATGGACCACTAGGATTGCCAGAAAACGTGTCATTGTCACGAGGTGGATTCTCTAGAAGTTGTTGAGAAACAGATTGAAGCGCTTTCCGAACTGCATCTGGTGCACCAGTAACCTGCAAAAAATAAAATGAAATACAAAGGCACATAAAACCTTATGCAACAGCATTATAAATATAAAAGATGCCCACAAACAACAATCACATATATGATGAGGCTAGTGTAGCTTTGTTGTACACTTAAATATCCTCTGGGAGACTAAAGCTTGTAAGAACTAAGAACAAGGCCACAATGAGGTGAGGATCTCAAAACAATGTTAACAAGCAGTCAGCCCAAGCAGGCAGCTGGTCAACCTAAAAGGTTAAAAGTGCATAAGTGATTGGTTTCCATTTTCTATATTTTGATCATGTTCCCATCTTGCAAGTGGATCATGAACAAAGTAGTAGCAATTAGCAAAAAATACCGAGTTCTCATATTTAACAACGGGTATTATTTTCAGAACCTAGAGGACTACAAAGAGCCCCCCCTCCCTTTTTGTCGGTGGTGGTGGTGGTGGTGTAGCTGGAATTGCCATTGGCACCCAATTCATCACTACGGCATTTTCTCGAGTTATTGATAACATTTGCATATCAGAGCAACATGAAAAATGAAACACAATGATAACATAAATAATCGAAACACGGGTAATTAATGCTGATCACGTTGCAAACAATGAATGATATTTGATCTTGAGGGGGTGCAGAAAACAAAATTACCTGAACCAATTCATCAGCAGGAGATGCACATGAAGGTAGTTTGTCCCTAGGAAGAATCCGAATCTGTGCCCCACTTTCAGATGACATTTGCTTGATTACGCTGCCACCTTTTCCTAGAAGGCAGCCCACTTGACTAGAGAGCACAAGTAACCTCAAAACAAATGTAGAAGACCTATCACTTTCTTTATCCCCTCCGTCCGTCTCTAATTCTCCTTCAACTATTCTTTCAAAAACAAGAAAGAGAGCCTTCTCAACAGATGAAGTTCCTTTATCAGATCGCAAATTTTCTACAGGAACAGATTGCTTATCTTCATCATCCTCACCACGTTCTTTTGCATCATCAACCTCTTCAGCTGTGTTAGTCTCTTCAGCATCCTCATTGCTCCGCTCACTGTCAACTTCATTCTCTTTGTCAGAACCCATAATAACGATTACTCTCTCATCACTTCCGCGGACATTTTCCTCAACTTTGACCTTTGCACCAGTTTCTCGACGTATTTGTGATATGATGCGGCCACCTTTTCCAATAACACCACCTATCTTGGAAGCAGGGCAGAGTACACGGAACGCCGCGCTGCCAGGAGAGATTTTCAATGTTACATTCTGTGAAATAGAACCTGTTGATTTTTGCCACTTCCTTTTACCATTTGGCTCTTTAATGCTACGATCATGTGGTCTCTTGGAAGGAGTTAACTGAACTGACATCTTCACAGAAACTATAGCAAACCTGAACAAAACAGCTATTCCTGAAAAGAATGTTTAGAGAATGAGTTGAATATTCATGACCAGGCTTACAAGAATAAAGAAAAATAAGTATTTCACTCCTACTTACCAGAAACCCCATTTACTGAACAGACCAATCAACAATTAGAGCACGACAGTTTTCCAAAAAGGTATTTCATTAGCGAAATATTGTTGCTTGAGATATGTTCCTTCTTTACGCAACATACCCAAAATGGTCAATGCAGGTTATAAAGCCGCAGTGGTCAATGCAGGTTAGACAGCAGCAACTTAAGTTTTCATTTATTTTTTTTCTATGTTGACCCCACTTCGTAGCACAGAGTTGACATGATTATGCATGATCCTTTATCGAAATATTTCATGCACTATGAACTGCTTAATTGACGATAAAGGTCAAAAATTAATTGATTAACTTGATCAAATAATGTTTTCTTTCATTCTGCACATCACAAGGCTCTGCTACCGTTACATTTATTAAAATAAAAAAAAGTACATGTTTACATTTTAAGTCATTTTTTGTTTACCAAAATGGATAGTAATGTTCATTTATACTTTTTAGTTGCCTGACAAGCTTTCTTGAGTGTATAAAATACTGTACTATATTATTAAGCGGTAAAAGCGAGTTCACCTCAAAGTAAACACTTTGTGAAATACCAAAAGTTGGGTTTGACTTGAGTTTTAACCCTTCCCATAACCCTGCCTGGGTAATGCCCTTTATTTGTATGTCCATAAAATCTAGTGAGACAATGAATAAATAATTGTAGCTGCCAAACCTCTTATATTCCAACTGAAAATCCATCGAAGAACCATTATAAATTCAATTAATAAAAGAACCACTATTGACAAGAGCACTCTAAATTTCTAATATTTCGTGTATCATATGCCTTTATGGTGTCCCTAATGCGGTAATGCCACCACACCCAGAAAGGAGAGAGAAGGTTTAGCCCATCTACAATTTTAATACTTTGTTTACCTTAATATCTTTGCAAAATTGAGTTCTCTATTGGTGCGAACTAAATGATTGCATAAAGTTATTGCTCTCAAACTAGATTTTGCATCTCGGTGCTTGTCAATTTTGAGTTGTTGCCATTGCATCAAGCAGTGACTCTCAAGTAGGGATACAAATAAGCCAAACTATTCATGAACAGCTCGGCCTAGGCTCATTAGAAGCTCAACTTGAACTCATTTATTAAGTAAACAAGCTGAGCTCAAGCTCAAATTTTGAGTTTGTTGAATAAATGAGCCAATCTCAAACAATGTTCTGCTCAACTTGTTGGCTCGTGATCAAGCTTGTCTGCTCATGATTGGTTTTATTTTAGTATAAGATTAGTCAAATAAAAATAAATAAGACTCATTAAAATCACATTAATACATATGTTAAAGATATTGTAAATACAATTACAAGCCTAACAAAAATGGCCTATGTTTCTTTCACCAATCCAACTAAATACCCTATGCATCCACAACTAAGAAGTCATAATCCTATCCCGTTGTCATCTGTTGCACTTTGGCCCTCTCCTCACTTGTATATGTCGCTTCTCTGGCAGCCAACAACAGCCTACTCCCTCCAGTCCTTCATCTCTCGTTCCTGATATCCTCATACTGATGACAGTCATTTGCATTTTTCTAGGGGAGATTTGATTGACAAATGGAGAAAGGTGGAGGATCCAAAATTTCCTCCAACTTTCAGGTATTTATATATGTAATTCTATACACGAATTTCTTTGGATTTATAGGTGCATGTATGCATGTATATGAAATTGACATCAAAATTATGAACTTCTGTATAGTATACAAAATAACTTTCCTATAACATATTACATCTTAATTGAGATCATATGTGTATAAAAAATAAATAATTAAATAAAAAGCTTGAGCAGAGCCCAAGCTTGCTAGATTACAAACGAGTGGAGCTCATTCTACCTCAAGACGAGCACGAGCACGAGCACCTCCCTTGCTTTGGCAAGGCACGCTCAAACCTGCTAAAGCTCAGCTCAGCTCGGCTCCCTTTGTTTGCTGCCCTACTCCCAATGCCTGTACAAATTTACTTTTGAAAGGAATATGCTAGATCTCGCAATTAGGTTTGGAATGTCTAGTTTGTGGTTCAGATTTGGCATTTGAAAACCCAGAATGTTTTAATGAGGACGCAAGTCAAGGATTTCGCCCACTAATGCATGGATTTTGAAGTTGGAATCAAGGTTTGATTTGGTTTCGTTGGGTAAGTTGATTATTGTGAAATGGCAAAATTCTTGTTTCGCAGTTTGTATGATTATTCTTTTTGTTGAAAATTTTGGTCTGTGATTGTGCTTTCGAAACTATAAAGTCGGAAAACATCTTCTAGATCACCAGCTCTAGACAGTTTTTTATCCTTTTTAATTGCTTTAACCGAAAAATACTAAGTAAATGTAAGTACAATATGGAGATGTATAAAGTAAATGAAATGAACAATATGAAGATTGTAAAAGAAATAACTACATTGACTAAATTGAACAACCCATTAATAGAAGTACAACCACAATAAAATCAAATTGGTAGATTTGCAAACGCAAACGCAAATACAAAATCATAGTATTGCATAACATCATCCTCTAATACAGATTCCATTTACAATCATTTTTTATTCCTAGCTCAATTTTGATTGAACAAAAAGAGATTCGAGGACGACAACAGAGAAAATTAAGATTTTGATACTGCAACACACATATATGTGCATTTGTGCGTGTATATATACGTATATATAGAGTGTGTGATATATATAGAGAGACATATAAGATGGCTTACGGTTTCACTAGGTCACAGACTACTGTGATTGCTCTCGATCTCGATTGAGCCTTGCCTTCCTTCAGTTCGTCTCGCAAAAGAGAGGGAACTGTGAATGGAAGTTGGAACCCTTGAAGTTAGGGTTTTATATGAATACTCGGATTGAGCAGCGAACCGGGAAGGTTTTTATTTACCGGCCTACGCTAACCCGGTTCAAACGGTTCTTGCTTACTGGAAAATGAGTTTTATTCGTGATCTGAATTAATTTTATGCTTCATAGAATGAAAAAAATAAAAGGATGGATGTAAGTCTAGGGCTGCAACTCGGGCGGCGGGTTTGAGGTATAACTTGAATTCAACTCATCCCATAAAAAATTAAATCCAAGGCCAACCTTAATCATATCCTCAATCTTAATTACTCAACCCAAGCCCAATAATCTTTTTACTTTCAAATTCGAGCTTGCAACTCAGACTTAGATTTCGGGTAAAAACGTTGGGTTAATTCGGGTTACTCATATGACTAATCCTTATACCAAAAATTTAATATGATCTTAAATTAGTTTTAAATTAAATTACTCTTAAACAAGAAAAAGTTTAAAGATTTTTTTTTTTTTGTAGATTTTTAATATATTACAAATAAATTTTTAGAAAATTAATTATCTTAAATGTTAACATACAATAAGTTAAGATTTAATAAAAGAAGTTGAAAGGAAAAAAAAAATAATCATAGTTTAAATATAATATATAATGCATTTAAAAGTAAAAATATATATAAAAATAATATTAGAATTCGGGTTTGGATTAGCTTGAGTTGTTAGCACTTCAACTCAAGTCAAACCCTAATTAAATTCAGGTTGAGATTTTTTAACTTAAGCCCAACCCTAATTGTAAAAATGATTGCCCAAACTGGTGAAAAGTCGGGTTGGGTTCAAATTACCTAACCCAAGTTACACCCCCTAGATGAAACATCTTAAGCTATGTTTGTTAGGGTGATTTGAAGGGGAATGATAAGATTAGTTATGAGGGGAAGGGAAGGGAAGGATAATTTTAATTTGTAATTGTGTTTGGTTGATTAAAAAAACAAACGAAAGGGAAGTATAATAATCATGTTTGGGAAAGAAAGGGAAGGAAAGTATTTCAATAAATTTACTATTTTACCCTTTTACATTTTAAAATAAAAATTTATAATCTAAAGTACGTAATATTTGTAAAAAAAAGAAAAGAAATAAAAAAAGAAATAAAAAAGCAAACGAAAAGAAAAGTATGTAATCAGTTTTAGGGCTAATCATTTTGTAGCGTCCCCATTCTCGTTCTCTCTCTGCAACTCGCTCTCTATCTCTTCTGCAACTGCAAACTACAAAACTACAAGAATCAAACTACAAAACCCATATGTTTATCTATCTGTCTACAAGAATCAAAGGTTCAAAACCCATATCGGCATATTGTTTCAGATTGTTCCAAAAATCAAAACCCATATCTTT